>JAUCMX010000015.1:7000563-7008063 GCA_033459395.1 Hemibagrus guttatus
TATTTAGCGTACAAGTTTTAGAAGGATCATATCATATCTCAAATGGAACACAAGTATAAGCCGTTTCCCGGTCCGTGGCAAATGCGACACCGCTGGCTTTACCAGAATATGGATATTTTTATAAAAAATATTGAAAAATAAATTACAGTTTGGGCTAATTTAAAACACATTTGTAAAATGTCTTGCCCCCAGACTGTCGTTGGCCATCTTGAAAGCTGGAAAGCCCCGCCCCTTTTCCACTATGTTCCACCACAGCTGAATGCATGAAGTGTCCAACATGACTTGAAGTGCACTTTTTCTTGATGAGATTTTCATTGTGGACATGCTAATAAGACTATTTATAGCACACAGTATCATAGAATAGTGCAATCACACCTTTTTTTTTATTTTACTTGTTATTTATTTTTTGGTCTGTAGAAAAATACACTCATATTTCCCACCTAATTTCTGAATTATGTCTCTCTATTGAAATAATTGTTTTTTCATCCTGCCTGAGAGTACCAACAGACAAGTTACATACACAGACTGTATATTTGTCTCTATATGTTCCACTTGTGTTATGTAGCTAGTTGTACATGCTGTACAAATAAATGTTAAATTGTTCTGGTCATCTCATGTTTGCAGGCATTTCACAGCACTGAGGCGGCTCTATGGAAAACAGTTGATCATTAATCTGCTGGGGATGAAGGAGGGGGAGCACATGCTCAGCAAAGCATTCCAGGTTAGTTATTGCTTTTCCTGAATTACTCTCCTGATACTGTAAATAAACTGTAGTTCATTTTATTTACGTAGCAATGGACATAGTCGCATGCAGCTTTACATAAATCCAGATGGAAATTATATTCGTATCATTTGTATATCAGTTCAAATATTTACTTGTAATCTAATTCCCATTAAAGCATGTTTGATGTATTTGTAGTTGAGCTTCTGCTTTTTTTTGTTTTTAGTTTTGTTTTGTTTTGAATCATAATTTGTACATTTTGGATAACACATGACCATGTGGGTCCATACAGAGTCACCTGAAAGCATCAGAACATGCAAACTCTGTGAAGATGGTCAATTTTGACTACCACCAAATGGTGAAGGGAGGAAAGACGGAGAAACTCTCGTCTGTGCTGAAACCACAGATCAGCAAGTTCCTGGATGAATGTGGCTTCTTCTGTTACTCTGCTGAAACTGGGATTGAAAAGTAGGTCTAGTTTAAAGGGCTTTCACACGCTCTGTAATCCACTTTTAACCAAGACCAGATTTTTATGTTTCAGATATTGTTTGGAATTACAATTTGGCTAAATTATTTTCACCTGTGCAAAATGTATTTTTATTTATTTATTTCTTTTTTCTCTTTTATCTCTAGATGTCAGGCTGGGACTATTCGAGTCAACTGTTTGGACTGTCTGGACAGGACAAATAGTGTCCAAGCCTTCTTTTCTCTTGAGGTTTTTTTACTGACCAATCAATTATTTACTGACCAATACTGGCAAAGCAATCACTTCTTGCCTTAAATTATGGATATCCATAGCTTATCTGTGATGTGGAAACGTCAAAGCTGTGAACTCACTAGTTAGTCTCCGTATGCATATTACATCCTTTTCCCCCCCTATCTTTTGCTCAGATGTTGCCCAAGCAGCTGGAGGCCATGGGTCTTACAGAGAAGCCCCAGCTGGTGGCACGCTTTCAGGAGGTCTTCCGCACCATGTGGTCAGTCAACGGAGACTCAGTCAGCAAGATCTATGCTGGCACAGGTGCACTAGACGGCAAGGCTAAGGTACATATCTTTAGATTAAACTGAGCAATTTAAAATGTTCTTTCAGTTAAGATGCACTATATTGCCAAAAGTTTTGGGACACCGCTCCAAATCATTGAGTTCAGGTGTTGTTTCTCAGGGGTTGGGCTTGGCCCCTTAGTTCCAGTGAAAACACCTCTTAATGTTTTAGCATACCAAGTCATTTTGGCAATTTTATGCTCTGAACTTTGTGGGAACAGTTTGGAGATGACCCCTTCCTGTTCCAACATGACTGTGCACCAGTACACAAAGCAAGGTCCATGAAGACAAGGACGAGCGTATTTGCTGTGAGGAACTTGACCGGCCTGCACAGAGTTCTGACCTCATCCCGATAAAATGCCTTTGGAATGAATTACCAAGGGACTCCGATCCATTCCAAAACTGGGACGTCTTGCCTTTACATGCACATGAATGTAATATGGAGTTGGCCCGCCCTTTGCAGCTATAATAGCTTCAACACTTCTGGGAAGGCTTTCCACAAGGATTAGGGGTGAGGGGGATTTCTGACCATTCCACTAGAAGCGCATTTGTGAGGACAGGCACTGATTTTGGACGAGAAGGTCTGGCTCGCAGTCTCCGCTCTAATTCATCCCAGAGGTATTCTGTCGGGTTGAGGTCAGGACTCTGTGCAGTTCCTCCACACCAAACTCACTCATCTGTGTCTTTATGAACTTTGCTTTGTGCTCTGGTGAGCAGTCATGTTGGAATAGGAAGGGGCCATCCCCAAACTGTTCCAACAAAGTAGTTGGGTGCATGAAATTGTCCAAAATGCTGAAGCATTAAGAGTTCCTTTCATGCATCATCCTTTCGGTATGCTGAAGCATTAAGAGTTCCTTCCACTGGATTTAAGGGGCCAAGCCCAACCCCTGAAAAATGACACCTGAATTCAATGATTTGGAGGGGTGTCCCAAAAGTTTCGGCTATATAGCGTACAAGGACCTTCCACTGACACTCATTTCTTTACTTAAAGTCCCTGATGTAAGCTTCAATCGTGTGTCCTCTTTTACACAACTGTGGACCTTTTGTCTATCTCTTAAATCTTGTATGTGTGCTGTTGTCCTCTGCTTTCCTCTGGAAACCTATCTACCTGACTGGTAAGTTTATGAGCCAGCCACATGGCCCATATGTCTTTCTACTGTGTTCTTGTGTCTGAATCTTTGTGTGTCTAGTGTGTTGTTCACAAAAAATCTTAACTTTCCACTTCTGTAAGTGTCCCTAAAAGTCTCTCTAAGAGATTCTCCTTTAAGCGTATTGAAGAAACTGATGGAAGAAGCATTTACTATGGCATGTAGAAGTTAAGATAGAGATTGGGGATGTGTTTTTTTTTTAATTAATATTGACAGGAATTCGCTGACTACAAACTGTGCTGTAAACTCCTTTAGAAATAATGCAGAATGCATGAAATTAAAAATGTAATAAAATAAATGTGAAACTGTTGTTCACACATTGGATGAATGTTCCATGGAGGCGCACTGGTGCATAGTAAAAAATTTACATTTGTATTTTACTGGAATTTAGGTAGCGTATTGGTTCGCTCAGTCCTTATGTAACAAAGTAAACCATAGTTTACTTTATGTGCATGGCTTTGTAACGTAAAAATCCCTAAAAAAAAAAAAAAAAAAGCATTTAACATGACTCTTTTTTTTTTTTTTTTTTTGCTTTGTCAGTCAAACAAATATACCAGAAATAAAACAAATAATTTAATAAATAAATAGGATTATGCAGTGGATAATTGAGTTTATTATGAATGAAGACCTCAGTCACAGTTCGCATTCAGTTATCAGAAATGGCATCAGATGTAGTAAATAATAACATTAAAAGCAGTGCAGATTGCATTTGTTGTTTCATTTAAAATGCAACCGGTGAGCTTTACTGAACAATGCAATTTTCAGTACATGTCAGTCTTTTCAGGATTTTGTTGAGTTTTTCTGTGATTGTTGCTGCCAAAAGAAAAATAAAAAAAAATCACATCTGCAGAAAATCTGCAATAATTTTGAAAAAATGTAAGCTTCTCAGAATATCATGGACATTTTTCTTTTGCAATTAAATATACCAAACACAAAAGCTGGTCATGATTTCAACTGAACAGTAGTCAGTTGAAATTGTTAAAATAAGGTTTGTGAATTAATCCTAATCTATAAAAGTCTATTTTTAATATTAACATGTTAACATTAATAAAATATTTAGAATAATAAGCTACTGTTTGCAATATTCCCCTTAATGTTGTGTAGAGAAAAGAAACGGAGCAAGATAGTGACGGGTAAAGTACTTCTAGTCAGACTGTCTGATTTAGTTTCCACTTCAAGAGACCGTGCAGTTATTTAGCCTTTACGAATCAAACATTGCATCATAAACTTTATCATAAAAAGTCAGCTGTTCTTGTGTACTTAATCCATGCACTCTGTGTACTGCTTGAAATTTCTGCCTTCATAATATTTTACATGGATCTGTGTGTCTGTATGAAGACTTCACGTGAGCCGGGTGCTTATCATTGGGTTTCCTCTGTGTTTGTCTTTGGGGTGTTGTGCAGGGTGGAAAGCTGAAAGACGGCGCCCGCTCAGTCACCAGGACCATCCAGAACAACTTCTTCGACAGTTCAAAGCAAGAAGCTATAGATATTCTGAGGCTGGGCAGCACCCTTAACAGTGACCTGGCTGATAAAGCTAGAGCTCTCCTCACCACCAGCAGCCTGTATGGTATGTAAATGGCATGTTAACAGTGCAGTTAAGCAACTTTTTTTGTATGTTTATCAGTAGGGCAACACTGTTTCCTTGCAACTACTATGTAGTGCAATGCTCTGTCCACACATACAGCAACAAAACAACCAAAGACCTTTCATTTTACTTGTGACTTCTGGTGACATGAGTGACTGCTAACGTTTGCGATTAGATGTGGGTGTGTCCAGCAATGTGACAAAGCTGGGTGACTACCAATCAGAGTGAAGACAGCAGAACTTATGTGATGTATGGCAAAGAGCACACTCTGCTTCTCCTTCATCTCATATAATGTGATGCATTGCTGAATTTTATACACACACACACACACACACACACATATATATATATATATATATATATATATATATATATATATATATATATATATATATATATATATATATATTATACACATTATACACAGACCAGGCATAACGTAGTGACCACCTGCCTAATATCATGTTGGTCCGCCTTTTGCTGCCAAAACAGCCCTGACCCATCATGCACTGTGTATTCTGACATCTTTCTATCAGAACCAGCATTAACTTTTACGGCAGTTTGAGCAACAGTAACTCGTCTGTTGGATCGGACAACACAGGCCAGCATTCACTACTCACATGCATCAATAAGTCTTGGCCACCCATGACCCTGTTGCCGGTTCACCACTGTTCCTTCCTTGGACCACTTTTGACAAATACTGACCACTGCAGACCGGGAACACCCCACAAGAACTGCAGTTTTGGAGATGCTCTGACCCAGTCGTCTAGCCATCACAATTTGGCCCTTGTCAGACTCTTTCAAATCCTTACACTTGCCCACTTTTGCCTGCTTCTAACACATCAACTTTGAGGACAAAATGTTCACTTGCTGCCTAATATATCCCACCCACTAACAGGTGCTATGATGAGGAGATAATCAGTGTTGTTCACTTCACCTGTCACTGCTCATAATGTTATGCCTGAACGTTGTATAATGTATAATTATATACATTCCCCCAGAATGTTTCATTTTAGTGCCAAAAAATCAGATTTGCGCCACCCACTGACAAACGTCATTACTATGGTAACCAGTAGTAGGAACACCTACTGATGACTTCATAGAACAGTGACTGGATACAGACGTAGTATAAATATTATAACCACAACTGCAGATACTTGATGATGTTTGGTAAAAGTTGACCTTGCATTGTTGTACCACAATACTCATGAATTCTGAAATCCAATTGATGTTAATTATCTGTAATTCAAATCACCAGTCTATATTGTTTCTGTAGTTACAGCTCATTCACAAGAATTGTGTAGCAGACACTCCACATAATCTAAGACTAATAGTAAAAGGATTTTACCAAAAAAGAATATTAATATAGTGATATTAGATCAGATCATGGCAGTGTTTACATACCTATTGCAACACATCTCGTCTCGTTCATACTGTACATGATATGCAGCTCAGGCTTAAGATGTTAATAACAATGACATGTTTGGGAATGTAGTGCTTCATGTTGTCTTGCTAATCTTTCTCCTTTCTCCTGCCCAAGGTGTGAGATTAGCACTGTGTTATCTGCCTTACTGGCTAACTGCTAACTGTGCTGCTTGTGTCCCTGTTCTCTCTCTCTCTCTCTCTCTCTCTCTCTCTCTCTCTCTCTCTCTCTGCTTACATGGTTAGTCTCTGAGCCCATTTTACAATCAGGTACAGTATAAAAGTTTGTGTAGCTCAGCCATAACTGTCAATGATTCCTCATTTTATGAGTTTCATTGTTTTGTGTGTTTGTTTAGCATTAGTGTGCTGGATTGCCTGCTTGCCTTATATTTTGCTCCTGATTTTTATTTTTTTATTAAACATCTTTTCAGTGCTGTTCATTGACATGTTCATTGTCTCACTACTCCTGATGTACGATGTGTGCAAAATGTCTGGTGAAGTGTAAATAAGCATCATACTTAATGCAATATTAAAAATTACAATAATTTGGGACCATACAAAAACAATTTTACTGAGCTGGCCTGATGGATGGATGGGATAGATTTGGATAGATATAGAATTAAACCCTGATACTCCTCATAGACCATGACACTTACAGTAATGGTAATACTAATGCAGTGACTTCTTCAGAGACATTTAATAGATACCAAAACAGCAAGTTAGCGGACTTGCATTAAATAAACACAAACATATATTAAAACCAGTTGTGTATCCGTTTCCCTGCTAGAGGTTCTGCACATATCAGTAAATATACAGATCATATGCAACATTGTGAAGCATTATCCCATTTTGTACAGCCATGTGAAAGTGTTCTCATATCCTCCACCTTTTTAAACTTAGATATATATGTTTAATAATCATATTTTCCCATTTATTTCATGTAATTTCTCTTATGTTTGAGATGCGGTGACTACCATAAGAGTTTCAGGAGTTTATTTAACTACTTTGCTGATGTTTTTGGCTTTTAGCATCTCCCAGAGTGCTGCTGGGCATGTGTCAGAACTACAACAAATACACACGGCCTAAAAAGATCCGTGTGTGTGTCGGGACATGGAACGTCAATGGGGGAAAGCAGTTCCGTAGCATCGCGTTTCGGAATCAGACCCTCAATGACTGGCTGATAGACGCACCAAAAAAAGCAGGACACCCTGAATTTCAAGGTGAGCCCACTTCACAAAAGACACTTCTTTATTATTGAAGGAGAAATTCACTTCCAGAGCAAATAATTGCAAATAATTTACTCACCCCCTTGTCATCCAAGATGCTCATGTCTTTCTTTCTTCAGTCGTAAAGAAATTTATGTTTTTGAGGAAAACATTTCAGGATTTTTCTCCATACAGTGGACTTCAATGGTACCTGTGAGTTTGAACATGCAAAGCGCAGTTTAAACGCAGCGAAACGATCGGTCATTTTCTTCACTATGATTCATGAATTCTCAGCTTGTATGTATATTGTGTAGTGCTGAAATTTGAGTGATTATTTTATGTCTCAGACAATAGATCCCAGCCTGCAGACATTTTT
>JAUCMX010000015.1:7013063-7083063 GCA_033459395.1 Hemibagrus guttatus
GAATCACCATGACCAATGCTCATCAGAGATTTCTTAAGTAGTTTTCCCATCCCATAGAAGAATGGGTAAAGGGAGAGGAGGCAGTGCTAGCCCATTGTATAAGATGTTTGACAACTGATTGTATAAGTAATAACCGTTAGTATAAATAATAGCTCATTTGTATAAATGATGTAAAAGTAAGTGGGTCTGGATAAGTGTGTCTGTTTCCATGTTTTACTGCCTCTCCAAATACCCCAGAAAAGGTCTCAAAAATATTAATCCAGAACATGTAAATCCTTGGACATGTTCAAAACATGTGCAGCAGAGTAGTGGGATACTACCTACATCAATCGCATGTGGATTCTGTCAGCCTTAATCCTAGAAAGTATGACCATAGACCAGTGTAGACAATGAACAGTTATGAATTGTATTACAGCATGTCCTAAGGCATATGGATGATGAGAAAATTCCCTGTGTTATTTTGTGCCAAATTTCCTCTGAGATTGGTTCATCTAAATCTATCTCCCATTTATTTTTAAGTAGGTCTAAGGGTGTTGAATCATACATGCTGAGTAATTGATAAATCTTGCTTATAGTCTGTTTTTTGACTGATTTACTTTCAAAAATAAAGAAATGGGAGGTCATGATGGAAAGTTATTGGAATGCAATGCTACAAAGTTCCGAAGCTGCAAGTACCTATAGAAGTGCGATTTGGGAATGTCATATTTCTGTACCAGCTGTTTGAAGGAGGCAAAGTTTCCATCAACATGAAGATCAGACAGCAAGACCACACCCTTTCTAACCCAAGCCTCAAAAGCCTAATCCATCATTGGTGGGACAAACAAAATTTTTTTTTTTTAGATTGGTGCAGCCTGTAATAAATCTTTAAGGGAAAGAGACCGTCTAATCTGGTTCCAAATTTTAATTGAACGTATAACAACTGGATTAGAAGTTAAGCTAGTCACTGGTCACCATCTTAGCAGTTGTCTATTGTTTATGGTTGGTACAGAAGATATAATGCAGTTCTGTAATAATAGGAATTCTTCTCATTTTTGAACAGAGATGTTGCTGTAGACACAGTCAAGACCGGAATGGGTGGCGCCACGGGGAACAAAGGGGGTGTGGCTATCCGCATGCTCTTCCACACCACCAGTATCTGCTTTGTGTGCTCACATTTCGCTGCCGGTCAATCACAGGTCAAGGAGCGAAATGACGACTACAATGAGATCACTCGCAGGCTGTCGTTCCCTATGGTAACCATTCATTTATTTTGCTTCCTATCTCAGTCCAAGCACACAAACCACATTTAGATGAAAATTATTGAACCTTAGATTACCACAGTTTATCTATATATATATATATATATATATATAATATATATATATATATATATATATATATATATATATATATATATATATATATATATATATATATATGTATGTCTCTCGTTTTTCTGTGTTTGTGCACAGGGTCGTCTTCTCTACTCCCATGATTACGTGTTCTGGTGTGGGGACTTTAACTATCGCATCAGCCTGCCAAATGAGGAGGTAAAAGAACTGATCAGGCAGCAGAACTGGGATGCTCTCATCGCTGGGGACCAGCTTGTGGAACAGAAGAATGCAGGCAATGTAATCAAGAATTCATGTATAATAAGTTTTTTTTTATCTTTATTTTTACAACTATACCGTATTATCAGTCTCAGTGTTTTCACCTCAGAGCTCCAGGGTCCCTGACTCAATACTAGCTTAGGTTACTGTTTGTATAGTTGTTATGTTCTCCCTATGTTTCTTTCAGTTCCTCTGGTTTTCTCCTACCTTGCAAGTATATGCTAGTAGGTCAATTGGCTATGCTAAATTGGGCTTAGATGTAAATAAATACGTGTGTTTGTGTGTATCCACCACACACTTAGTGTTACCAGGATAGGCTCCAAATCAGCCATGTTAAGATAAATGTGTGAATAATAAAACTTATTTTTTAACTGTATGAATAAATGATTGTATAAATCAACTACACTAAGCTCTCTTTATTACAGGTTTTCAAGGGCTTTATTGAAGGAAAATTGGATTTTGCTCCTACCTACAAATATGACCTCTTTTCTGATGACTATGACACGAGTGAGAAATGCCGCACACCTGCTTGGACAGACCGTGTGCTCTGGAAGAGGAGAAAGTGGGACTTTCAGAAAATTGGTGGGAGTGCTGTTTAAATTTTATCCCATTGCCCTTTTTTTCAGTCTGAAACAGGCCAAACTCAAGTCTGTGTGTGTGTATGTGTATGTTCTCATGTGTATGTTTGTGTGACTGGGTGTGTGTGTGTAGCTGAGGAGTTGGGGCTGAATGTAGTAGGAGCTCCATTAGAAGAGGAAGCGCAGCGCCAGTGGAGCCCTGGTGAACTGAAGTACTATAGCAGAGCTGAGCTCAAGACCTCAGACCACAGGTACAACAAACACCAAACCCCTGGTCTTTATATATTAATTTATATGAGGCACCAAATGCTTTATTTTAAAGATTGCATATGTTATTTAAAGTACTACATTAACAAGATACATTGGTGCTTTTGATTCTATAATTTTATAATGTAATTCACTGATTATTTACTACTTACCTAAACATCTCTTAATAGCATTTAGAAACATTTGGTCCTTACATGGATTTGAATGGGAAAAGAATAAATGACAGTAGGTAGATTTAGCTAGGTAAACCTGTTTTTTAAAACTCTCTTTGTGCAGAAAATATTTTCCAACGTTTTTAAGTCTAATCTGTGTCTAGAAAACTAATCCTAAGTCATTTTCAGTAATAATCTATATTGCGTTTGTCTCTTCCAGGCCGGTGGTGGCTCTCATCGATGTGGATATTCTTGAAGTGGACCCAGAAGCACGGCATCAGGTGTACAAAGATGTGATTGCCCTGCAAGGTCCACCTGATGGCACTGTCCTAGTCTCACTGTGCACTTCAGGGCCTGATGATTACTTCGATGATGCGCTAATAGACGAGCTGCTGGACAAGTTTGCAAACTTTGGCGAGGTCATTCTGATCAGGTAGGGGTTTTTTTGGGTTCTAACTAATAATATTATGTTAATTGTGATCGTATTTACTGCCACTTTTCTTTGGAAGCTTTTTGACTATGTTTAAAGTGGCATTATTAACAATTGGCTTTTTTTAAGGCTTATTTTTCTTTTTTAATTTCTAAAACAGGTTTGTGGATGAAAAGATGTGGGTGACGTTTTTGGAAGGGTACTCTGCCCTGGCTGCACTTTCACTGAGTGCCTCCACTGTAAGTAACAGGATTTTAATTTTAAGCATGATTAATTGTTTGGTAACTTAATTCAAGTACTGTAGAAAATATTGGAATTGCAATGACACATTAAATTAACACAAAATTAAGCAAACACCACAGTGTTATGTGGAGCTTGGATTTTTTACAAAATTACCGCAGGTTTTCTGCAGACATGTCGTCACAACACACATTCAGCCAAAGCTCTCTTCAGTTCATGTGCACTGAACATGGGTACAGTTAGCATAGAAATTCATTATAGAAAGTCATTATGTATGTGTGACACTTGAAGTGGTTTAAAAGACGAATCCTGTGCTTTCCATTTCAACAGTTCAAGCAGTTTTCTGCAAAAATAAAAGCACAAAACAAGCAAGTAGCATCCCAAATTTTAAAAAAAGCCTCTGCATAATCAATCACAAAAAAAAAAAAACTCCTGGAAATCCTGTATGGATTAAGCGATACACAATTCAGACAGATTGTCAAACAGGTCATTGCTGAACAATTATTATGATATCAAATAATTAATTTGATTTGCCTTGAAAAATGATTTATGCTGTTGTGATAAACTTTGCCTGTTGAA
Source organism: Hemibagrus guttatus (assembly GCA_033459395.1). NCBI lineage: Eukaryota > Metazoa > Chordata > Actinopteri > Siluriformes > Bagridae > Hemibagrus > Hemibagrus guttatus. The sequence goes on from JAUCMX010000015.1 coordinate 7,016,899, forward strand.
GATTTGATTGAAAATAATTTTCAGGTTTTTTATTTTTTCTATGTACTAATCTTATAGCAGTATAGATATTCAGAGTATTTCTGTTGCTATTAAAAAACTTACTAGGAATTGTTTTCTTATGTGTGACTCTTCTTACTGTTTATTCAGGTGATGGGGAAAACCATAGACATCCAGCTGAAGAGCCCTGGCTGGATCAAGAGTCTGGAGGAGGAGATGAGTGTGGAGAGGATCTGTGGCAGCATCCCCACTTCCGCCAGCTCCACGCTACTCGCTGAGGACAACGAAATGGGAGACGAGTTTGACATGGAGGGTATGTCTGGTCATGATCATGGCTTTTTATAAAACTGCCTGAAGCAGTGGGTTTAAGTAATAAGAAATCACCTTTTACGCTGATGTTTTGAAGGCGACGTGGATGAGGAGGTGGAGAATATTCTTCCTCAGCACCTGCAGCCTGGGTCTGGTATGGACGTTGGTATTTCCCCATTGCCCTCGCCCCGCTCAAGCCCATGCCCCTCACCGACTCACGGAGAACCCCCACCCCCCTGCAGGCCGAGCAGAGCGCCACCACGCACAGCCGGACCCCCACAAGGTAGAAAACCTGTGTAATGCAAAAACTGAAATGCTGCTCACATTTTCCCTTAACATGTACTTTATTGTGTACAAAATTGTGCAATAAAGACGATTTAATTATTGTATTTCTTCTGGCAATGTATTTGTATTCTTCTTAATATTTCTACCAATGTATTGATTTTATTTTATTTCACTGTGGCTGAAAGGAGATCTCAGTCCGATCACATGTAGGAGGGAGCAGGAAGGTAAAAAATGAAGCTTTTAGAGGTGCCACAGATGTGTTGAAAATGTGTGCTGTACGATTTAAAGCTGCTGGGAAAGTTTTTGCTGTGTCTGTTTACTGCTGCACGTCACACCAAAGCTCATGTTTATGTTGATGATGGTGATCTCGGTATTCGCAGTGATCACTCATTTATTCTTGTAGTTTTTCCGATGGAAAGTCAGATGCTCGGAGCTTCTGCTTCACAAGGACTGGAACCAAAACGCCCCCCTCCCCCACGACCCAACGCTCCCCCTGCCAGACCTGCACCTCCACAGCGACCCCCACCTCCTTCAGGTAAAGCAGCCTGACCTAATACTAAATTCCGTCTTCAGCGCAACTCTCTGGCCTTACCTAAATATTACATCTCTCTAGCATAACCTTTGGTACAATGTCATCAGCTTGTGTTTGGGGAGTGTTACTGTGAAGGACTCTGTCTACTATTGTGTAATTTTTTGTAGTCCAATTTTTTTATTTATTTTTTTGTAATGATGTATAATAACTGGGTAAATGTGCACTTGTTGGTCACCGTTATCAAATTCCCACTTGTTTTATTATCATTATGTTAATATTATTATGTTTTATTGCTTTATTTGGAAATATTTCTTCTGTTTTCAGGCTCTGACTTTTCTTTTCTTTTTCAATTTAAATTCTTGTTTGAAGGCTTTGCAGAGCCTCCATATCTGCTTGATTTGAGTGATAATGAAGGTAATTACCAAAATGTAGTTACCTTTATATAGCACATCACCACTATTCATTGATTTTTCTGTCAGTGGTACACTAGAAATGAAGAGTTCATGCACTCTTGAAATGAGTATGCTTTGTTTTTATACAGCAAATGCTTATCTTTTTGTTTTTCAAGATCAGTTATATTTTAAGTTCAAATTTTTATTTGTCACATACACAACCATACACAGTACGGTATGCAGTGAAATGATTACACAACTGTTATGACCGCGAAAAGGAAATAAGAAATAGAAAGGAAGAAGGAAATGAGGCAACAAGAGAATAAATATAAAATAAAAATATAAAATATAAAAATCTACAATTAAATGAGATGAAAAAATATATAAAAAAAAATATTAGAAAAATGTAAAAAAAAAAAAAAAAAAAAAAGGTTGAGCTGTAGCAGTGTGCAAATGTTCAAAGTGATCCAAGTGATGAATCCTGTGCAAATATTCAAAGTGTTATGTTCCTGTGCAATGTGCAAATGTTCAAGTTGGTTGGTGTGTTCAAGGAAACATAGCAAGTCCAATCAGTTGAGTTCTATGTGGAGTTTTGGTTGAGAGTCCGTATAACCTGCGGGAAGAAGCTTCTCCTCAGTCTCTCTGTGTTGGCCTTCAGGGAGCGGAAGCACTTTCCTGACTGCAACAGAGAGAATAGTCCATTGTTGGGGTGGCTGAGGTCCTTCACGATCTTCCTGGCCTTGGTCCAGCACCGCTTGCTGTAAATTGAGTGCAGGTCAGGGAGCTTGGTACAGATGATGCGTTCAGCTGATCGCACCACCCTCTGAAGAACTCGTCTGTCCTGCATGGTGCTGTTCCCGAACCAGGTCGTTATGTTTCCCGTCAGGATACTCTCTATGGTGCAGGAGTAAAAGTTCTGACAGTCTAAAGTCTCTCAAGTGTCTGAGATGGTAGAGACGCTGCCAGGCCTTTTTCACCACAGTGTTGATGTGACAGGACCATGACAGGTCCTGCGTGATATGAACATCGAGGTATCTGAAGCTGTCCACTCTCTCCACTGGGCTCTCATTGATCAGGGGGGTCTGGTAGTTCCTCTCCTGCTTCGTGCTGAAGTCTACTATCAGCTCCTTTGTCTTGCTGATGTTAAGGAGGAGGTTGTTCCTCTGGCACCAGTTCTCCAGATTCCTAATCTCCTCCAGGTAGGCCGTCTCGTTGTCAGAGATCAGTCCGACCACAACTGTGTCGTCAGCAAACTTGATGATGGTGGTGGAGTTGGTAGTGGCCACGCAGTCATCATACGTGTACAATGAATATAGCAGGCGGCTCAGAAAACCACCCTGGGGGGGCTCCAGTGCTGAGGATGAAAGAGGCTGAGACATGTCTGCCCATCCTTACTGCCTGTGGTCTGCCGGTTAGGAAATTGGAGATCCACTGACACAAAGATGGGCTGAGTCCCAGGTGCTGCAGTTTGGTGGTGAGTGTGGAGGGAATTATAGTGTTAAATGCTGAACTGTAGTCGACAAAGAGCATTTTAACTTATTTCCCCTTTCTAGTGTCCAGGTGAGTGAGTGAGGTGAGAAATGGCATCATCTGTTGAGCGGTTCGGACGGTAGGCAAACTGTAGTGGATCTAGTGTGTCAGGTAGTGAAGAGATGACGAAGTCTTTGACTAGTCGCTCCAAGCATTTCATCACTACTGAGGTCAGGGCTACAGGGCGGTAGTCGTTGAGGGAAGCAGGATGGGGTTTCTTCGGGACAGGAACAATGATGGACTCTTTGAAGCATGTGGGGATTACTGACTGGATTAAGGCGAGGTTGAATATCTCGGTGAACACAGGTGCTAGCTGGTCAGCGCAGGCTCTGAGGACTCTCAGAGAAGAGTTGAGATTCCGTCTGGTACTGCTGCTTTCCTGGTGTTCACCCTCCTGAAGGCTCTCCTCACATCATGCTCGGAGATGATGAATGCGTTTTCGGTGTTGGCATTCTCTTCTTGTCTGCAGCCACTAGCATTAGCTTTATTTGTGCATGAGCTCTCCATTTTGCTGCGAGATCTTCAAATAGGTGTGACGTAGCGGTAGACCGCTGCTTCAGACACAAAGACACACATGGCATTGTCTGTATTTCTATCTATTTAGTTCTCCTAATATCCATAATATGTATTTAATCTCAAAGTGATCTAAACAGGAAGTGGGTTTGTTTTTCTAATTACTTATTAATTAAATATAAATCCTACCACTATTCTCCAAGAAGCAGTGGTAGACACTGGTGAGGGAAATACAGATGTAGAAATGCTAGTACTTTGAACATTGTGTGAGATCTGGCTCTGAGTGATGTTGCCTCAGCCTCAGCAACATCACTCACGTTTACAACTGGTTTCAAGCAGAGATGTGCATGTGGCTGATTTTTTTTTTTTTAATCCTGTTCAGACAGCTATTATTTTTGTTTAGACTTGTCTGCAATATAAGGTTTGACTTTGTGTCTATTGCCATCCCACTATTAGTGCACATCTCTAATCTCAACCAGATACCCTGTGTGAACCTTAAAAAAACTAATAGTAGTAATCTCCTATTTGTACCTATATCTGTATCTGTTACCAGCACATTGCCTGTTTATTCCAAATAATGTATTTGTATTTGGTTTATATACATAGCATTATAAATGTATAGTTTACGAATGCACTGAAACTGAGACTAATAGTAAATCATTTAATCCTCCATGCTGCAAAGGACAAAAAAGCCCTGCTTTACCCAGAGCAGATGTGGCTGGTAAGTAAGTGCACAGATTAAATGTCAGTTCTTTTACTACATACAGAAAACACATTCAGGTCTTAATACTGTGATCTAGTGACTAGTCTTCAATGGTACTGGAACTAAGGGTGTTTTTGGAAGTTAGCCACCTGGTCATCACCTGATGGGCATACCTCAATGCCAGGCTGCTGTTACTAGCATTTTCCTGGCTTCATCATACTGACCCTGTTAGTCATTTAAGTTGCGTGGGAAAGGGAGTATGCTCTTACATGTGAGAATAGTACAGGGATTTGGCTCAACATTTGGCAAGATAGCTGGGTCTGGCAGTACTGTGTTTGACCCCCTGTTGACCAGGAAGAGGTGAGTCAGGGAGGAAAGGAGGAGGAGGGTGGAGGAGATTGCTGAGGGATGAGAGCATTCACTGCAGCAATTTCTGCATACAGTGGATCAGATGTTTGTCTTTACATCAAAGCCTTTTTCAGGCTTTTAGCAGGCTCAGAAAGTTATACAGATGAAAAATGTGGCTTTGTGGAAATGCAGTCAAAATATGAAGGAACAGGGTTAGAGAGTGGGGATGGGGAGGGGGCACTAAAGCTAAAGCCACCAGTGATATTACCAGAGTAATGAAAACATTTTTGTTTCGAGTGTGCTTTTAAATGTAATCATGATCCCTGCTGTTTTTCAGGCCGAGGCCAGTCTACAGGAGCTCCAGGCAGTTCAAGGCCGGTGGGTTAACTTTGAAGAAGACTGTATAAAAACACTTTGTGATACTGCAGAAATTGAAATGTTGAGAAGTTTTTGCCAGACTGAAAGGATCCGCCTCAGTAAATCAAGTCATAAAAAATATATATTATTTCAGAACATCCCTCCAAGGGCAGGTGTTATCAGTGTGTCACCACAATCCAGAACACCACCTCCTGCCCACCCCGGAGCTCCCAGGCCCATAGCTGAGGTTCACCCGGGAGCCCCGAGACCCACCCCAGATAACCACCCTGGAGCCCCGAGACCTGTCCCAAGCACACAGAACAAACCAGCAGAGCTCCCTCTGGGTATGTGAACAATAATAGCAAACAGAAGTGGCTAATAAACTTCTAAAATATTAAAGATTCAGGTTAAAATGTTGGTCTTTTTTTATCAGGCCTAATATTCTGACTACTCTTTTGTTAAGCTGTCTGCTTTTAGGTATAAACTATTTTTAAATTAAAATCTTACATCTCATTTAAGGAGCTACAGTTCCCTGATGGCTTGCCTGTAGTTAATAATGAATAAATTTAGATATTAAGAGTACATTAAGATTTTGCTTGCTGTTAATAATCACCATAATGGATAGGCACAACTTTATATTTCTATTGTTTTAATTTGTATTTAACGCATTTGGACAAACAATTTGGACCTATCTTTGACTTTGGACTACAAAAAATTCTTCCTTTAGGGTGTCCACTAGTGATACTAACAAGCCTGTGCTCTTTTATGCCTTACAGGACCTCCTCCCTCCTTGCCCGGCCCCATGAGGCCTCAGATGGTCTCTCCAGGGCAGCCTCCGGCCACCTCCCCCATTCGGCCACCAGTGCAGTCCCAGCTTCCTCCACCCATGGTACCCACACTGCCCCCACCCATGGTACCTACGCTTCCCCCACCTATGGTGCCAACAGCAGCAGCACCTCTACAGCCTCAGCCAGCTGCTACACGGACCGGCACAGCCATGCCACCTCAGCCTGGCCTGGCATCACCCAAACCACCACCCCGTAGCCGCTCTTCACATGCCCTGCCACCAGAGGCTGCTCCTGCTCCTGAATCTCAGGTTAGTCCTGTCCCACAATTCATGTCTGTCATGTGTTTTAATAAAAGCCTAGCAGTGGCAGTCTGAATCTCTTTACAACGTCTGAGACGTTTGTTAGCGTAAACATTGAGATGTGCGTTTAACTCTAAGCTGTGTGTGTGAAGCTGGCTGAGACGTTCCACTGCACTCCAGTTTGTCAAGAATGTACTATATGTAATACATTTAGATGAGGTTATCAGTGTACAAGAAATCTTTTTTAATGACGCACAGACACAACAACATGAAGGCAAGAATGCTTATAATGCACATTTGTAATGCCTTGTTGATTTTAAAATTATTAAAATATATTGTATTACAATCCAATTAAAATTATTTTGTTAATTAGAAGGTACAATAAGATTTCTTGAGAGAAGTTCAGCTGCATTTAGACAAATATGGCTCACTGGAGTTTTCGGGCATCAGCGATGGGCTGCTAGGAAACATTTCTTCTTTCTATGTACGGCATTGTACAGACTTTACTTTTCTTATTTTCTTATTTTTTTTCTTTTTTGACTCCTCTCTTGTTGCCAAAATCATGCAAAGTACATACATTCATCTTCAGCATCTTTATCCTGGTTAGGGTTGTAGTGGATCTGGATCCTATCCTGGGAACACACTCCAGGTGGGAGTACAGTTACAGCCTGGGGGGTTCTCCAGTCCATCACAGAGCAACATGCACGCAGTGCATTTATACACATTAGAATAGCCAGCCCAGGAAACTGAGAATCCTCAAGAAACCCAGATACACAGCTGTCAGACATTTTAATCACAGAGAAAACAGTTTGCTCAATTTTTTAAAAAGTTGTAAAATCGCGTTAAATTTAAGACGTTATACACTGATTGGGCATAACATTATGACCACCTGCCTAATATTGTGTTGGTCCCACTTTTGCTGCCAAAACAGGTATGCTGTGGTATCTGGCACCAAGATATTAGCCTTTAAGTCCTGTAAGTTGTGAGGTGGGGCCTCCATGGATTGGACTTGTTTGTCCAGCACATCCCACAGATGCTCAATTGGATTAGGATCTGAGGAATTTGGAGGTCAAGTCAACACCTCAAACTTCTTGTTGTGCTCATCAAACCATTCCTGAAACATTTTTGCTTTGTGGCACGGTGCATTATCCTGCTGAAAGAGGCCACAGCCATCAGGGAATACCGTTTCCATGAAAGGGTGTACATGATCTGTGACGATGCTTAGGTAGGTGCTACGTGACAAAGTAACATCCACATGGGTGGCAGGACCCAAGGTTTCCCAGCAGAATATTGGCCAAAGCATGACACTGCCTCTGCCAGCTTCCTAGTGCATCCTGGTGCCATGTGTTCCCCAAGTAAGCGACACACAAGCACCCGACCATCCACGTGACGTAAAAGAAAACATGATTCATCAGACCAGGCCACTTTCTTCCATTACTCCGTGGTCCAGTTCTGATGCTCACGTGCCCATTGTTGCAGCTTTTGGCGTTGCACAGGGGTCAGCGTGGGCACCCTGACTGATCTGTGGCTATGCAGCCCCATACACAACAAACTGTGATGCACTGTGTATTCTGACACCTTCCTATCACAACCAGAATTAACTTTTTCAGCAATTTAGCCCCACAAGAGCTGCAGTTTTGGAGATGCTCTGATCCAGTCATCTAGCCATCACAATTTGGCCCATGTCAAACTCGCTCAAATCCTTACACCTTCCCATTTTTCCTGCTTCTAACACATCAACTTTGAGGACAAAATGTTCACTTGCTGCCTAATATATCCCACCCACTAACAGGTGCCATGATGAGGAGATCATCAGTGTTATTCACTTCACCTGTCACTGCTCATAATGTTATGCCTGATTAGTGTTGATGTGAAAATTTGTCTTACTGTTCTGCAAGCAAAAATGACGCAATGTCAAATGAAATCAGTTGGTCTGGGATTTTTTTGTTATTAAAAAGAAAATGGACTGTATTAACAGTGTTTAAATAGATGGTTTATGTGATAACTGCAAGTTTCAGGCACAGCCCTATGTCTTACCAAAGAAGCGTTAGTGCATTACGTTCTGCCAGATGTTTATTCCTTCTTACAATAAAATGCAAATAATGCTGTTGGTTAAGTAAACAGCAGGTCAGCTGGATTATGTTGACAATAAACTTTTAGTATCATGTCTTTTGGAAAATGCTGATGGACTTGAGAAGGACATTATATACATTTAATTAATGCATTCTTATATGTTTAATCAATTCTGTGTTTTTCATTACTGTGATTAAACATTTGCTCAAAGATACAGATGAGCCATCAGTACTGCAGGCTGTTTCTGTTGAATTCCCACCTTTTCTTATCTCCATCCTTTACTGTTTCTGTGATTCTGTGATTTCTTGCTTTTGCTGATGGGTATGTGTATGTGTGTTTATCTTTCTCTCTCGCAGGAACAATCCTCAGGTTGAAAGGTATTTAATGCTAGTTCTGGCCTCAGCATTTGTGCTCACAGAACCATCGTCTTCTCTCCCAGTGTGCACTCATATATTGTAGAATCCTCCATGTTCTACTTGTTTTTCCGCCTTTTTCATGTTTCAGTTGGTGGTTTATTGTTTTTAGTAGTATGTATGTGTTTAGGGGAAAGAAACTTAGCTTGAACCTCATAGTAATGGGCAACTATAAAAGTAACACTAGTATTAACAGTTATATAGGTAAACAATGAGTTTTAAGGATGGTTCAAGGAAAGTTTTTGTCTTTTGTCACCATCTTTTGTCTGTCAGTGATTTCAGTTGTCATTTTGAGCATCTGTTGCAATTTTCAACAACTTAATCCATAATTCGCATTATATGAAGCTCGACTTTTTATTAAAAAAGGGAAAGTCTCACAGAATAATAACGTTCATGGGTTGAATGAAACTGTAACTGTAATGTAGGTTTATTGCTTTTATTTATATCAATACTTTAGCCAGCTCTGTTCATTTTGAGGTTTGTTTAATTGAATAAGCCTGCAGAAGGTCACTTTTGATTGGTTCTGTTGGTGTGTTTGTTTCTCTCCAGACGAATGGAACGAATGGAATCCAAAGAGAAGCACAAATGAAAATGAGCCCCTTTAACCCGCTCGCCTCCGATCTTTTCTCCTCCACTTCCTGGTTGAACAACCAATCCCAGTCAAGGAGTTCTTCACTTCACAGCTCCTTCCACTCATCCACCAGTTCACGGTCTCTGAATTCCACTCCAGTTCCTGTGTTTCCCCAGTCTAACCCAATGCTGAACCCTGACCACATGCAGGTTTTACTGGCTCCACCTCCTCCTTCTCGCAGCCGTTCACAGGAAACCCTCCCGGTCTCCTCAAACCCCTTTATGTCTGATGTCCAGGCAAGACCTAACAGCGCCAACCCATTTACTGGCACCATGACCTCACCACAGCATCGCTCACTCACACCTGACTTTGACAAGCCGGGCCTCCACAGCACTGCATCTGCCCTCGGCCATAGCTCAACTCTGCCGTCCTCCTTTTCCAGACCAGCTCCACCAGCTTTGACTCCAGCACCACCCAAAGTCCAGCAGTGGGTGACCTTTGATGATGATTTAGACTTTCATAAGTCAGGAAAAGCTCCAGCATCAGCTGCAATGATGAAACCTCCACTGCTTCCTTTGTCCACTAGTACTACATTCCAGCAGCCCCAAAACAGCTTCTCCACCTCTGGGTTTGATTCTAACAGTAACTGGGCTTCCCTTACCAGACCCGCATTGCCTACACTGCCCCCTCCTGTGCCAGGCAGGACTAACCCTAACGCAAACCCAATAGACCCTTTAATCCCTGAGTTTATGGAAAGATAATATATATTATAGTGTTCTACTGAAATCGAGGTGTGTTTGCGTGTGTGGGTGTGTTGGGGGATTATAGAAATTCCTTATTTATGTGTGTGGTTTGTACACAAGTGTGCTGTTCAAGTCGTGTGTCTCTGCAACGGCTTAATCGATCACTCAACCCAGAGCAGGCCTAGATTAAATATGACCATTCTGGAGCTTCTATTTGAACACATATTTAGACATACATGTACACACACATACAACTGTGTGTGAAACTGTGCAATATCTTATTTTTCTTCAGTCAGATGCTTATCAAATATAATTGTTTTTATGTTTTTTTCCCCACTTTGGGTAAAAAAAGCTTGTGCAGCATTTTTAAGTGATTGCAAGCTGCAAAAATGTCTCTCTTGAATGCACAGTGTGTCATTTAGATTCTTGGATAGAGAGAGCTATTAGACCTTTTAATATGGCCTCTGGAATTGTAATTTAAAAAATAGCTACAGCACATAGTGACTCTGTAACCCCTTGCTATCATTTCTCTCTTATTATGAATGTATGTTCAGTCTGTTTTAAGGTTTAATGTCTGTATTATTTCTCCAAAGTGATGCATTACTGTGTAACACTGATCATTTCTCTAATTACACAGGTCCACTTTTATTTCCGCTCTAGACCAACAAACTGAAGTATAGAAATTGTGGATATATGTATTGCGTAGCTTTCGATGTGGTTTAAAAATGTACAATAGTCTTAAATTTGTGTATATATATATATGTATATATATATATTATATATATTTGCTTGTAATATGTACCTGCCATACTGGTATTGCACTGAAATGCTCTTATCATTTAGGTCTTCAGATGTACTTTGAAGCCAGAGTTTTGAGTTTTCAGGTTCGAGATAGCAGAAGCATATCTGTTTCCTGGCATGAGTGCAGCGTCCCCTCCCCTCTGCCCTCGGAATACACACCCCGTGTGTGTGTTCTCTCACTTCTGTTTCACATAATTCAAAGCGTTCAACAGAACTGCTGTGCATTTAATGAATGTGCTTATTTTAGTGAGTTCTGGTGTTAGTCTTTGATGCCAAGATGTGCGCCCTTGACCATCCCTGCAGAAAGCTATGTGTACTTAATCTTACATTTTTTCAGTTCACAGTGAGTTGGTACTTCAGTTTCAGTGGGAATGTGGTTCTTTCTGTTCTTTGTTTTAGGAAATAATATACGTTGTCTTGGCAAGTGCTCTCTCTCCCTCTCTCTCCTTCCCTCTCCCTCCCTCTCTCTCTGCATATATGAACTGTGTACGTTTGTGCTGATGGGGTGAGGGTTTTTTTTTTGTTGTTGTTTAAAAAGATTGCCTAGCAGTTTGACTTTTGTGAATCCATTCATAGCAAATCAAACAGGTCCTTTAAGCATGTTAAAACACGCACAGTAGGAAAATATATCAATTACATGTTCCATTTGGAATTAATATTTACCTTATTGATACCCAGTGTTGTCGGTTACCTTCACTGTGCAGATCGTGTCATCACCAGTTTGGAAGCCATATTACTTTGTGTGCATTCCATACTGTATTGTATGTACTGTTTTTTGACCTGGTGATTTTTGCTGTTGATAGTTTTTTGGCATTTGGGGATGAATATCTTTTACTTGTGCAGTGTTTTGTTACACCACATTCATTCTTTGTTGAAGTGCTGGTGTTGGTACTGCTCTATTTGCAGTATTCATATTTCAGTCATTTTTAGTTACACTGCTGCATAACTGAATCCTTGTAAATCTTTACATTTAAATCATCTTAAGAGGGCATTCTGCTGAGAAAAGCCGGCATCAATCAAATAGGAGACAAGCAAGCCACCTCATATTGACAGGTTAAGTTTTGTGTGAAATGTCATGACATGTCATTTCTTTTCAGGATGATCCTGTATTCATGTTGTCCAATGTATATAGAGGGCTTTCTTATTGACCGGACATAATCATGCAGGTACAGCGGGTAGGCTACAGAACTGTACCTTTAAAGCAGATGTTGTTTGCACACTCTACTCTCTTTAAAACATTTTTTTTAAAGAATGTAGCCATTGCAAAACTTGAATATTATCATTGAGGCAACCTTTAAAAAAAAGGAGATGCCTGTTATTGCATCAGTTCTAAATTGAATCCCCTGTAGAATATGACTGAATGGAAATTTTTATTTCAACTGTTGGAAATATTGTAACCACTGGAAAATGATAGCATTACATGTACTGTTCAGTTGTATTCCAGCTAATATTCAAATCAAATGAAATCAAGTCATGCAAATATGTAATTATTATCTCGTTTTGTGATGGTGACGTTTAAAAATTTAGCTCAGTAGTAGAAATCCTTGTGTTGTTAACCGTAACTATACAGTAAGTATACACACAAACCATGACTGCAGTTTAGTAATTTGTATTCAACCTGTGAAGTTCATATCAAATTGCACAAATCTATGGATTAATTGATGTTGTACGTATGCAATAATAAATGTATTAATGTAAATGTGTTCGTCATCTTTGAGTTTTATTCGTTGCAAGACGGTATTGTGTAAGATGTCTGGAAAGGATAGAATCCAGAGATTCCCATGAAGAGCATTGATGAAGCGTAGACAAAGGATTATTGGGTGGAAATAATTCTAATAAAATACAGTGGTTGAAATTACAATGCAATTATCAAATGCACTTGCAATTATCAAACTGGTTATTTTTCATTTTTAAAATCACTTCTTTATTTTTAATGGTCACTTAAAATAAATACATCAATAGTGTAAAAGCAACTAGTCCTTATTTTACATTCAAAGTGGGAAATTCAGAAATGGGAAACTCTTTGAATGCAAAAAATAAACAAAATATAATTGTACACAATTAAAAAATGAGAAAAATATTTCAATAGTTGGTATATGTTCTTTAAACAGTTCTTTATACCTAAAAGAAACCAAGGCTGCAAAAGTTTGAGCACACTTGCTCTAAATGTTCTGTAAATACGGTATGTAAATGTTCAGAGAGCGCATATACCACAATATACGGCTATCGACGTTGCTATGACGGCGCACTTAGCCGGAAGTTGTTAGCCGTGCGTGTGTGTGTGGATAGAGGGTAAGAATTTTTAAGTATGCTGTCGTGCGTGTTTTGATTAATGTAGCAATATCTTATAACACAAATTCTTGATTTATACATATTTATATACCTTCTTGAATTGCTTTAACTCTTTTAGTAGCTTTTGTTAGCAGTGCTAAGCTAAAATGCTTAAAGAACGTTCTAGCAGCGGGACTGCTTGAAGTGTTGTAGGTACCATGGCAACGCAAATTGGCTGCGTGCGCTGTAATGCTAACTAGTCTTATTTCACTTCTTGGCTATTTAGCTAATTAAAGTCTAAATTAAATGATCTGATTTAAAGTCTTTTCCAGACTATCACATTAGTAGTCATGGTCCAGCTTCACGTTAAACGCGGCAATGAGAGCCAGTTTCTGTTCAACGCTACAGTGGATATTTCCATTGAGACTCTCATTCAGCAGGTCACTCAGGTCTACAATGGCAGGCTGAAGGTGGACAGGATCTGCTCTGGTAAGTGTATTCTGTTTTATGCAAATAGAGATGAAAATTTCTGATGAATTATATATAAATATGTTTAAACTTCTATTACTGTTGAATACTCTAGACCAGTTATTCACAGTCCTGGCACTATCACAATTCCCTGTGTATCTTGGTGTTGTCACTACTATAACACAGTCTATCAGCCCTGTCCTGGGCAGCATTGTAAATACTAAAATCCAGCTCTACTAGGGTGAGATAAACATAGTGATCTGTACCTTATGTGTGCCTCTCCAGAGATTCCTGAACTTGCAGATCATGGCATCACGCTTCCCCCCAACATGCAAGGCCTGACTGATGACCAGATCACAGATCTGAAGTTAAGGGACGAATGGGAAGACAAGTGCATCCCCAGCGGCGGGGCAGAGTTCAAAAAGGACGAAATTGGACGCAGGAATGGACGCGGTAAACACCCTGCACTTTGTACAAGAAGTCTTTTCTGCGTGGAAATTCAACAAGCTGAAAAGAATTTCCCTTTTCTCTCGATTCAGCACCCGATGAAAAAATGAAGAATGTTTTGAAGAAGACTATGGAAGAAGCCAAAGCACTGCTCTCAAAAGTAAGTTTGGGACTAACTTGATGCTTCCTTAGCTTGCAAAGCTTATATATTGTGTCAGTAACTTTTTATTTTATTCTATTTCAAGAAACAAGTGCAGGCGAATGTTTGTGTAACCATGGACATGGTAAACGAGGCTCTTGACCAGTTGCGAGGAGCAGTGATGATCGTTTACCCAATGGGCCTGCCACCTCATGATCCCATCAGAATGGAGTTGGAGAATCAGGAAGATCTTGCAGGAACACAGGTTGAAGTGTTTGAATTTGGATTTTTTTTTCACCTCAGTGTATGATTATGAATCCTGATTTGACATTTTTTTTTATTTGCTTTAGATCTAATTTAGTTAGAAAGAACGTGACATTTTTTTTGTTTCACTGGAATTTTACAGCTCTTTGTACTCCTGCTTTACTGCATACATCTTTTTGCATGTAAAGTGAATATTTGACTGTTATGTGTAATGTATTTCCTTCATTCATTTGTGAAACATTACAAAATGCAGTCTGGAGTTTCTGTATGTATGTGTGTGTGTGTATATATATATATATATATATATATATATATATATATATATATATATATATATATATATATATATGAATGAATGAATGAATGAAGGTATTTGATATATATATATATATATATATATATATATATATATATATATATATATATATATATATATATATATATACATATATATATATATATATATATACATATATACATATAATCAATACCTTCATTCATTCATATATATATATATATATATATAATATGAATGAATGAAGAAATTGATTCTAACATGATGCATGTCCTGCAGGCTTCTCTACAAGTGATCCCAGAGAAAGAAGCTCAGCTATGGTGGGCAGGTAAAGAGTTGCTTCGAGATAAAAAACTACAAGATTACATTGGAAAAAATGAGAAAACAAAGATTGTTGTGAAGATCCAGAAGGTGAGCATTGACCTTTTTTTCTGCTTAGAGCAAGTCACGATGCACATTGCTTTCTCCTTTGGATTGTATTAGATACAGTAATTTCACACGGTATTGCACAACTGCATCTACTAAGTGAATGTGTACATTTGACCAAAACGCCTCATTTTCTGACACATTCTTTACTTCAGAGAGGCCAGGGGGCGCCAGCACGGGAGCCTGTGGTCAGCGAGGAAGAGCAGAAACAGATGATGATGCACTATTACAGGAGGCAGGAGGAACTCAAGGTACGGCTCTTGTATAATTTATTCTGTTTTCTGTTGTTGGAACAGTGTGCTTTCCAACTCAAAACATGGTTGAAGTTCAGTCTGAATGTGTTTTTTATTAGATTCTTAGATTAAGCACTGTTCAGAGACTTGGATTTTGTTTTTACTTTACAGAAGCTGGATGAAACAGAAGATGATTCCTATTTGCAGTCAGAGTGGTCAGACCAGCAGGCCTTAAAGAGACAATTTCAAGGACTTACAAATATCAAATGGGGCCCCAGATAAATAGATATTACTGACTTTATAAGAGACAATTTTGCAAATATTGATGCCTTTTCTGCCTACCTGTGGTGGACGCAATCTAGAATCTTCCAGATCCTCACTTCCTTTAAAATAGTTTGTTGAGTTGGTAAACACAGCTTATGATGTCTGTCATTAAATGTACACTGTGATGTGAAGTGATACTAATTGAACATCTCTGAGCTCTCCAAGAACATGGAGAAAGAAGGATGCAACACCTTTCCTGTCTTTGTCTGTGATCCTTCCACTGGCTTCACTTTGAAAGTCAGTGCTTTATATGGGTAGGAAATTGCATCACAGGCCTTCGGGGAAACAAGTCATCCAAGGAGCGAAGGAAAGGATGACAAAGGCAGTCTTTTTGCGCTAAAGGAATGGCTGTGTTCTGGTGACGTGTGCTGCTCTATACAGAACACCTCTGTATTGAAACTTTTATTGTAACTCCCTTTTAGTTCAAAGCAAATGATTTTATCTTTGTGTATCAGTTTTAAAGCTGATAACTAAAGTTTGTGTGAAATAAAGGATAGTTAGTATTGAAATATGGGTCTTATATAGACTTAATATTTATTAAAGTAGTGTCTTTTTATTCAGTATTAAATAACTCTTGTTTTAATAATAAAAGCATACAATGAATTGGGGAAGATGCGCAGGTAATAAATCTGTTTGTTTAATAACCACACAGTGATCAAGCCAACGGAGGGTTCATATAAACATTCTGCTTGCTCATTTCAGCATCTTCGCCTGTATTCATGTATTTTAGCCAGTGTGCATCAGTGCAGAGTGCAGGAAGTGCCATTGAGGTATGCATTCATCCTGATTTCTTGGATGACCATCTCTCGTCTTTCCAGCCTCTCGATCAGTTCCGCCGCCTCAGTTGTGTACATGGCCTCTTCCCAACAATACACTTTCTTGCCTACCTCTGACATCATTGAGCTGTCCATCAATGGCTCGGTCTCTTCACCATCACTGTCTTCATCATCATCTTCGTCTTTTGGTTCCACAGTGTTGGCCTTCTTGTTTAAACCGCTCACTCCTTCAGGATGCCTGCTGCAGGTTATCCTCATAGAGATTGCCAGCATGACAAGAAACAGTCCCAGACACACACTCGAGACAAAGAGCAGGCCAGCCTTTTCAGGATGTTCTACAAAGTTAAGTGAAACTTCATTTTACCAGTACTCAGGACTGCTGAATTGAAGTGTCTTCTAAAAGAATGCATGTAACTCTATAAGTTTTGAACTAGAAAACCCAGACTTTCTCTACCTGTAATGTATCCATATGCCATAAGAGAGTTGCTCACAAGGATGCCATTTTTAACTGCCAATCTGGACTCTCTGACATCTGGAAGTTTCCCTGTGAATGCAAATTAATAATGATACAGATCACATGAATCAGATCCACAAATAATTTAACTAAATGTACTTACCAGCTTTGGTGCTCTCTTGGGCAACTGTGGTAGTTTGGAAGAAGTTGGGGTCAGCCTCTTTGAGTAAACTCTGTGGAACTGTCAGTAGGATGAGGAAAATGGAAGTGTAAAGTGTTATCCATCAACAGTTTGGATGATATGGACATAAATTGTGTATTCACATTTTTGTGTGAATGCACCAAAAAATTGTCTAAAGTTTTCTCTTTTAAAAAATTTGTAAAATTAGCTTGTGATTTTGTCGATAAAATATGCACAATATTAGATAAGTTACTCTATAACTATGAAAGAAAACCAAAGCAAGGTTAAATTTCAATTAAATGATATTAAACATCCACTGTTCAGAGAGCACAGGGTGAACATCTAACAACTCTCACAGTTCCGCCTGATGAATCACTCAGGCAAGGAAATACACCATCTCCAGAGGCTGATGAGTAATCCTATTCTCCTGTTAAAGTTCCCAATGCCAATCAGAAACAAAAGCTTGGAATTTTAACCAACTGGCGGAAGTCCTACAGGAAGCACATGAAGTCTCCTAAAGGCATGTGCTTTCTCTGCCTCTATTCCTGAACAACATGCGTTTTTATTTTCATCATTGTGCTTCAGGAAGTAAACGTATAGATAAGCCAAAAAAAAAACCCAGATGGGGCTCACACAACTTTACATTCCCACACTCGTAAACAATGCACATACAGAGAAATATGAACTAACCTACAGCGCAAGAGTAGAGTAGACTAAATCAAAACTAAATCAAGGTCTGTATCGGATTTACATACAATTTATTTTACCATATATTGGTTAAATCCATACCGCATGAGTAGACAACCCTGAGGTACTTCTTTGTTTTAGGCGTGCATGGATTTCTGAATTGCTGATCATTAATGATAAAACGGCATCGCTGCTTTCCATAGCACAATTTCTTTACCGTGTCCAGGGCTCCGTAATGCAAGCACTCTGTTAAACACAAATCAACATGAGCACAGTTAAAACACAATTCAGCTGAACATACGAGAGAATGGAGAGCTCTTATTAACCTTTTGTTTTCTTTGGCCTATTTTAAGATTATCATTTAGTTAGTTTTGACCTCTAGATGAACTTTAAGTAATTCTGCCATCAAGATGATCATCAAACATGTTTTGTGTCTGGTTCCATACATATTGTTCACAATACCAATTAAGCTTAAAATACATAGATCAGACATAATTAATATTGTCTAAGTCCCCCTTTTGTCACCAAATCTTCACAAGACCTTCCACAAGACAAGACTTCTGGTACTGGGAACACCCACAGGACCTGCAGTTTTGTCAGTGTTTTTTTTTTTTTATGTTATGGCTAATTGGTGTAAGGTTCCCATAAAAGTAAAATGATGTGAGTCAATCTGACAATCCTTTGGTTAGGTGAGCCTGTATGTTGAAAAACAAACAAACATAGGAGCAATTTTTTTGATATGTTTGGTCTGAGACTCACCAAAAGGAGGTGGTTGCTCTTCCTCTGTAAGACAAGCTGTTTTATCTTCCAGTTCTCGCCCATACACAGCTGAGTAGATGTTCAGCAACTTTGGGTACTTACAGTGAAGCAGCATTTGATCACCCTCACATTTTGTCCTGTTTTTATTTTCCGCTGAAAGAAAACAAGCATAGCTGGATTAATGACAGAAAAATTACTTCAGAGGAGAAAAAAACACTCTCTCAATCTTACTTTAGTGGGAACATCTGTACACCTGCTCATTAATGCAATTACCCAATCAGGGGCAAAAGTGAAATTCATAAACTCATGCAGATGAAGGTCGAAAACTTCCCTTGATATTCAGATGAGAGAGATCAGATTGGATGAAAGAGATAAGCTCAGTCACTTTGTCCATGGCATGGGTGTTGGTGCCAGATGGGTTGGTTTGACTGTTTTTACTGTCATTCCCATATATAGCTAGTATACATAATTTCTCCAGGACCATGGTGCAACATAACAGTACAGTTGTACACACACTTAATGTGTCACTATTAAAGTAGCTAGTGAGTATATATAAATGTACATGGGTTGTACTTACTGGGTTTGCAGCTGTATGACACATGAAGGTGTTTGGTGGTTCCAGGACAGGAGTCACTTCCAAACAGACGGTAATTAACCAAAACTTGACAGTTTCTCCGGCCTTGGCATTCCGATAGCATCTTCTGTTTTGGGGAAAAAATGTTAAACTGTAGTAGTGTAACATTAGTTGCCTAGGACAGTCCTCATTTTTGCTCTCTTCAGGCATCCAACGTGTGTAAAAGCATTTTGGTGTCCTGTACTAATGGTTCTTATGGTGGGATCTGGGGGCCTCTATGGATCAATGATGCATATGGAAAGAGTCTTTACATTTATTCATTTTTAGTGATGTGTAGATGTGTAGAAATCACGATTAACCTTGCTCATGTTATACAAAGGTAAAATGAATATACTCCACTCTGTATTTTATTATTAACTGCACTTTATTTAATGAATTCAAACCTGCAGATGTTGATGTGCATGATTGAAAGCTCTCACCTGCAGTGCTGTAGATGCATTGCATTGTGCAAGAGGTGCATGAGGCCTGTAAAATGCAGACTGCACAGAGATGGTGGAGTGGCGTGGGCAAGAAAGCAGCAGAAGCTCACCATCATGGGCATGTGTTGAGTGACTAATGATGATCCTGAATAAATAAGCTGAACAACATAAACTAATGAGAACTGCACAAAGAAATATTTTGCACATAAAAGGCTGGGTTTAGCTCATGAGATTTTACAGTTACATTTCACTTCGCTTAAGCAGCAATGAATCTCACCTGGACACCTTCCTGTATGCACGTGTGCAGGCATGTCAGTCCAGTTAATTCATGATAAAGATTAAAATACATAAAATAATAGATATAATAGGGGGGCACGGTGGCTAGCATGTTTGCCTCACACCTCCAGGGTTGGGGGTTCGATTCCTGCCTCCGCCATGTGTGTGTGGAGTTTGCATGTTCTCCTTGTGCCTCGGGGGTATCCTGCCCCGGTCCAAAGACATGCATTGTAGTTTGATTGGCATCTCTAAATTGTCCGTAGTGTGTGATTGCATGAGTGAATGAGAGTGTGTGTGTGCCCTGTGATGGGTTGGCACTCTGTCCAGGGTGTATCCTGCCTTGATGCCCAATGACGCCTGAGATAGGCACAGGCCCCCCGTGAACCGAGAATAGGTCGGATAAGCGGTAGACAAAGAATGAATGATAGATATAATACATTCATAAGATTTATGTGATATGTTTATATAATTCACTATGTTGTTGTTTCGGCAATCCCTATTCGGGGTCACCACAACGGATCATTTGGCCCGCATGTTTTGATTTTGGCACATGTTTTATGCCGGATGCCCTTCCTGACACAACCCTCCCATTTAATCCGGCCTTGGAACCAACACTGAAAGTTAACTCTTCAGTGGCTGGGTTCGCTCCATGCCCGGGAATCGAACCCGGGCCGCGGCAATGAGAGCGTGGGATCCTGCCACTGGACCACCAGGAGGCGTTTATATAATATATAATAACTGTTTTTGTTGGCGCTCAAGAGTACAGCATGAATAAGGTCCCCCTCAGAGCTCTGTGTTTTTCACACCAGCTACAATCAATTTTTCTGCAAGACTGTGAATGAGTGATCCTCCTTTGCCATGCTTGTGGAAGTTTGCTGGACTCCACAACCATGCACACAGGAGCCAGAGTGGCTTCACCTCAATCCCTCAGCCCTCACCTGTGGCTTGGCTTGACTATGAACAGCTAACACAGTCGAGCAGGTTTCCCTTGCTATACTGCCACTGCTATTAGGCTGGGCCACTAACACACACTGTGACAAAATCGAAAATGTTGGAAGAACACAACAGCAGCCCATAAATTATATTACTAGATTATAATGAAAGCAAAACAAGAGAAAATAAATCCTATGCTATCCTATCCTATCTAAATACACCTGATACATGTTTTAGAACACAGGTTCCCAGCCCTGGTCCTGGAGTCCCCCCATGTCCTACACTATTCTATCAGGTCAACTTTATCTTAACTCACAAATGGTTGAATATACTCCAGGTTTTCATCCTGTGTCATAACACCCTATTTTCTTGGGTGGTTTGAATTAGCCCAGCTCTACTATACACAGCTTTTTTAATGTGAATAACAAGCCATACCGCAAGACTTGTACAAATACAACCGCTGTCAGGGGACAAGCACTAACGTGGCATTGACCCTAGCATTGTCACTGTATCACTCCCTTCAAAATGCCTGCCATTAACACTTGTATTGTGTCACCAGATCAAGTACCGCATCCAAATATACACTGCCTCAGCATCAGATCCAGACAACTAGAGGACCTGGAAGCCTGTGATGTTATAGAGGCCACACTAGTCCAATAAAACTTGACAATCATGCAACCCCTAGTACATACAGGCAGTTTAATAGCATTTTGTAATATTTTCTCACACTTTGCTATTAATCATTTATCAACCCTGAATAAAACTAGCTCAATGTTTGATCACTTTTAATCATCATGAGCAGGTGAGCTTATTGCGGGTGTGGTGGCTTATCATAATTTATTTCCAGTGATTATACTTTTAAACATACACTATGTTCCCAAAAGTTTTGGGACACCTTCGTCATATTGTGACATTAGAAATACGTGTTTATTATTCCCTTATCGTGTGTAATAATTCAATTCAATTTATTTGTATAGCGCTTTTAACAATCAACATTGTCTCAAAGCAGCTTTAAAGAAGTATAGAAACATAGAGGGGGGGGGGACTATAAAGTATAAAGCTAAGATATTATTTTATCCCTATTTTATCCCTAATGAGCAAGCCTGAGGAGAGGGTGGTAAGGAGAAACTCCCTGAGATGATTTGAGGAAGAAACCTTGAGAGGATCCAGGCTCAGATGGGAATCCATCTTTATTATTGGTATAATAATTGCCCTTAACAGACCATATAAGAGTTCATTCAACAGCGGTTCATTTCCATGCTTGAAAGGGTTAAAACAGCAGTGGGGATTTTGCTGGGTGGGATTCGTAACGCAACTCATGACTCATCCCTTTAATCACTTCGTGTTTTTTTCCTTCTTTATAAATAACTTGATTACATTCTAAACAATTAGCCGTCATGTCCCCCTTGTAATCAGTTCACATGTCATGATGTCAGTGAGAAGAAACCTGTACTAACTTGAGAAGTCGGAGAGTCCATGCATCTGCTCACTCCACAGGAGGAGGACACTGTAGAGAAGGTGAAAGCTCCAGCCGCCGGCTCTGTGGGAACTGCAGCCGCTCACAGACTCCAGGTTCATGTTCATCAGTGCGCGCATTTTCTATTAAAGATCCATTAAAAACCATCCAGGATTGTGCCAGGAATTCCAATTTAAAAGCAGAGAAATAAAAATAAAGAAAGAATGCACGCTTGCGCTTAGCTCAGGGATTTTCTAATAGCCTGACCTGTCCGATAATGCCTTCATTCTTTCACAGCTGTCCGGTGTTTTAGCTCCAGGTCATTTCTGGCTGCTTTCAAACGCGACACATGAAGAAATTCAGACGAACCGTGAGCTCGGAGGCACCACATCCGCGGATGACACGCACAGACGCATGTTTCAAAGTATCGCGGTCCCAAAGGGAGAAAATAACAAGTGCGCAACAAGTGAAATGTGTCCTGAAAAGGTCGTTTCCCGGGGAGTCAGGTGGTCCTCATGCCTTGTCCGTCAGAGTCCAGTCCTGCTATGAGCTTCACATCGACGGGACAGTAACTCCATTCACGCTCCAGTGTTTAAAATACTAACATAGCTTTCGGTGACGTGTTGGAGGGGGCGTGGCGGTGAGTGCCTCCCATGATTATAGGCTAAAGTGGAGTAGGGTAATTTGCATAAAGCAGTCTAGCAAACCACGCCCACATGAGGTACAGTATATACTATAGTGCTGAACAGTAAAATGACAGAAATGTCAGGAGACATTTTTAGTAGTTTTGATTTATACAAAGGACGAATTGATGCAATTCCTCACATTTTTTCATTAATTCATTCATTTTCATTGACTGATTTATGCTGTACAGGTAGCAGTGAATGCTGGACATGAGACTGAAAGGGATGCCAAGCACACTTGGACTGAAGCATCAACCCTGGATTTGCTGCCTGCTTTCATTTTTCCATATGATAATATCAGACTTTCGACAATATCAGACTCCCACCTAGTCCACAATGAATGCCAGCATGCTTCTAAGCAAGTTGTGTCCTGTTTTCATGTACACAAACCTAAGCCTTTCTGATAAGAGTATATTTCTTCATCTGTTTTTTTCAGTTGAGTAAATAATTTGAGGAGTGTTTGTTGATTTGTATTTGAATTGTATTGTCTTGAAACTCCCTCTTTCTCTTTCTCTCTCTCTCTTGTTGTGGAAGTACATCTATATAGTGATTGAACGTGTTTAATTAGGATGACCTGTTAGTTATTTAGAGTTGTACCTCAGTTCACTTGAGTAGTGCCTGATGAATACCTGATAGTCGAAACGTTGCAATAAAATATTTTTATGGAGCAGTATTAGTGTGCGGACATTATGTTTGTGTTCTTTATTATAATTTAATACCTGTTCAGAGTTTCAGGCCAATCAAGGCACAATAGATATAAATTTACTGTGTCTGATCATTGCATCCCTGTTATATGACTACTGTTTATCATTTCAATTTTAAATGATTTGCCTATTGTTATATAAAAAAAAAAGTATTTTAGATAAAAAATAATGTGGTTTATCTTTAGCACACACTTACATTCAGAATGAAAAATAACTATGGATTGAACAGGCTACATTACAGAGATTACACACAGTCCGAAATCTCCACTCAAACAATAAAAGACTCAGCAACCAATTTACCTTTGCTCTAACCATAAAAAATATTAATAACAAACAGTCTCAACTCTTTTCAATAATAGTATTTTCTCTTCAAAATACAGGTTCCAAAATTCTTGTCATTCATAATGATTTCTTTCTTTCTTTCTTTTTTTTTTATCTCAGTCCTCACAAACTGTTGCTGCTTTTGTCCATGTCCTGTTGCCATGGGGTATAAATATGAGGTTGTTCTCTGTCTGTTCCATGCATGTAGCAACATCGTACATCATTAGCTTTCTTGAGAATACCTTCCATGCACCTGCACTCTGCACTTGGGCAGCGTACATCTGAATCTGACGCGTCATTTTGCAAAGCCACCAATGATGCGATCCAAAAGTCAACAGCAGGCATGTGGCCCTGCTTACTTTAGTCTTGATGGCTAAAGCATGAGCCACAGAGCCTAGTGCTGTGTTGCAGATAATTAATGTAAGCTTTGTGGTTGGATCTAAGTTTGCAAGCAGAGCAGTGTTGGCACATTATGATAAGGAAGAGCTTCTTGACCTGCCAGGGGATATCAGGTCTACAGTCAGGTCTGACATGTCAATGATTCAAGAAGACAGCTGAGGACATATCATAGCAAAACATTATGTCACGAAATGAACTTGTCTCTGCACGTGTGCATGCAATGTATGCAGGTGTTTAAACCCTTGGAGGATGTTTTGGGATAGAAAAGAAGTATCGCTTTTGTCTTTGTCAAGTTCATTCATTGTCTATCACTTATCCAAACTACTCTCGGGTCACGGGGAGCCTGTGCCTAGCTCAGGCGTCATTGGGCATCAAACACCCTGGATGGAGTGCCAACCCATCGCAGGGTGCACACACACACTCTCATTCACTCACGCAATCACACACTACGGACAATTTAGAGATGCCAATCAACCTACAATGCATGTCTTTGGACTGGAGGAGGAAACCCCCGAGGCACAGGGAGAACATGCAAACTCCACACACACGGTGGAGGCGGGAATCGAACCCCCAACCCTGGAGGTGTGAGGCAAACGTGCTAACCACTAAGCCACCATGCCCCCTTTGTCAAGTTCAGTTTTTTTAAAATATTTTTTTGGCATTTAATTGTTGTGTTCTGTTCAATGAGGGGAGATGGTGGCTTGGTGGTTAGCACGTTTGCCTCACACCTCCAGGGTTGGGGGTTCCCGCCTCCGCCATGTGTGTGTGGAGTTTGCATGTTCTCCCCGTGCCTCGGGGGTTTCCTCCGGGTACTCTGGTTTCCTCCCCCAGTCCAAAGACATGCATTGTAGGTTGATTGGCATCTCTAATTGTCCGTAGTGTGTGATTGCGTGAGTGAATGAATGTGTGTGTGTGTGTGTGCCCTGCGATGGGTTGGCACTCCGTCCAGGGTGTATCCTGCCTTGATGCCCAATGACGCCTGAGATGACCTGAGAATAGATCAGATAAGCGGTAATGTCTTCCAGAGCACTAGGGGGCGCTGAGCGGATCTGACTCATCACTGAGGTAAAGAGGAAGAAAAATCTAAATCCGGGCGCGCAGTCAATCGCTCCTGATCCATTTAGTACACAAAACATACTCGCACTTATACAATGGCGAAGAGGCAAATCGACCACGCTGGCCATAAAGATGACACTTACGTGGTTTCGGAGAGTTTATCAGTAGCTGACAGCAGCAGCAGCAGCAAAGTGGAAGATGATGGAGTAGGAGAAAACGACGCGCCTGCCATTTTTCTGTGCGGGAAATGCAGGCTGCCTTTCGGAGACTCGCTCTCATGGGCCGGGAGCGACGACGAGCAGAACCAGATCTTGTTAAAGCGTACGATAACGATAATCATTTACTTTTTTAATTTTTTTCCCCCGTTCATTCATATAAGCTCTGTGCAGATTGCCGTTAGCTGTTTGAATGTTGTTGATGAAACTAGCTAATTTCTATGAAGGTATTATTGGAGCAATGCAACACGAACTCGGTACTTACTGTGCAACATTTCTCCATGGCTTCACATCTGAGTGTATTGCACTGAATTTGAGAGGTGTACGTGTTATATTGTGTGTTATGTTGGGAGAGAAAATTTGCCACTCTTTTCTCTGTAACTTAAATTTGTACTGACGTACATGGGAGTATTTTCTATGTCTACAAATTAAGTAGTAGCTTCAGTAATACCTTTTATCAGTTCATAAACTGACTGTCCGCATATGTATTACTGTAGAAGCCACAGTGACACTGAGAGGAGATACACCCATCAGGCATAACATTATTGTGTCGGTCCCCCTTTTGCTGGCAAAACAGCCCTGACCGGCCGAGGCATGGACTCCACTAGATCCTTGAAGGTGTGCTGTGATATCTGGCACCAAGATATTAGCAGCAGATCCTTTAAGTCCTGTAAGTTGCGAGGTGGGGCATCCATGGATCGGACTTGTTTGTTCAGCACATCCCACAGATACTCGATTGGATTGAGATCTGGGGAATTTAGAGGCACGGTGCATTATCCTGCTGAAAGAGGCCACAGCCATCAGGGAATACCGTTTCCATGAAAGGGTGCCCATGGTCTGAAACAATGCTTAGGTAGGTAGTATGTGTCAAAGTAACATCCACATGGATGGCAGGACCCAAGGTTTCTCAGCAGAACATTGCCCAAATCATGACACTGCCTCTGCCAGCTTGTCTTCTTCCCATAGTGCATCCTGGTGCCATGTGTTCCCCAGGTAAGCAAGGCACACACACCCGGCCATCCACGTGATTTAAAAGAAAACGTGATTCATTGGACACAATGTGATGCGCTGTGTATTCTGACACCTTTCTGTCAGACCCAGCATTAACTTTTTTAGCAATTTGAGCAACAGAAGCTCGTCTGTTGGATCGGACCACACGGGCCAGCCTCCGCTCCCCAGGTGCATCAATGAGCATTGGCCATCAGTATACCACTGTTCCTTGCTTGGACCACTTTTGATAGATACTGACCACTGCAGACAGGGAACACCCCACAAGAGCTGCAGTTTTGGAGATGCTCTGATCCAGTCGTCTAGCCATGACAATTTGGCCCTTGTCAAACTCGCTCAAATCCTTACACTTGTCCATTTTTCCTGCTTCTAACACATCAACGTTGAGGACAAAATGTTCACTTGCTGCCTAATATATCCCACCCACTAACAGGTGCCATGATGAGATCATCAGTGTTATTCACTTCACCTCTCACTGCTCATAATGTTATGCCTGATTGGTGTATATTCATATTGACTTTGGAAATTTAGCCAAGGTTTAAATCCTAACAAACACAAAGTTTCCCTTCCCTGAAGCTATTTCGCTTGCAGCAAGGTAGCTGGCTTTCACTGCTGCGTCACTACCCTCTCAGCTACAGGTAAAAACAGACGGCTGTTTCTTCAGGCTCACTAACAATTCATGTTCTTAGTTGTCCTTGCAAGCTGATGTATTTTTTGCCATGATGAGTCTCATAGTGGCGCCGAATATTTTATTCCTTGAGCACTGAAACTTGCTGCATACACACCAAGCACACAGGTTTCCCATTCACGTCTGTAAATAAATAGGAAGTGGTCCATTTTTCTTGGAAGGCTCTACATTCTGTGTCCACTTTTCTCCTTTTTGACATAGACATTTGGGGTGCTGAAGGTGCCACAGAGGGTAATTTTGACAGCAAGGAGCATGTAGAACGGATCTTAATAACAATAAGGCAACTTTGGCATTTATCGAACCACCAAGCTGAAGAAATTTATTACCGGCAGCTTTGACATGGACAGTTTGCTTGATTGACATTGTTGTGTTCTTCACTGACGTATTAACCTGATACTTGTTTTCTGTGTTCAGGTGTTAATGACAACGTTGTGATTGGCAAAGAACCTTTTGTCTCTGGCACAAATGAAGAACTAAGATGGTAACGTGTCTGCTGAACTAGGTATTTCTAGACAGTCTAGATTTTTTTCATGTTTATTGTCATTTTCCTTTTCTTTTAGCCTTGCTGTGAATCTCACTTGTCGTGGTTGTGGCTTCACCCTAGGACATATGTACATGTCCACTCCAAAGTCACTGGACTACAAAAGGTCTGTCTTCTGCCTCATGGTTGAAAACATTGAGAGGTAAATATATACATTACAACTTCATACAACAGATTTTTGAATCCCTTTTCATTTGCCTAATGGCACAATCATCACATTTCGTATAAAAGGAAAACAGACTATAGCACAGGTTCCTGACCTTGGTTCTGGAGTACCCCTGCCCTGGATATTTCATTGTTTTCCCTGCTCCAGCACAAACATTTCGGCTCGGTAATGGCTGATAATTAGCTGATTAGTTGAACCAGGAGAGTTAGAGAAATATACTAAAATGTGCAAGAGAGGTGGTGCTCAAGGAGCAGGGCTGAGAGTCTGCATTACAGTAGAGCACATTTTCACAGATTATACAGCGTTGCACCTTGTAGATGCAGTAACAAGTGATGTACACTCAATGATCACTTTATTACGAACACCTATACATCTAATCACTCTCTAATCATTTTCTAATCATATGGCAAATACAGAATAACGGCCTCAGTTAAAGTTCACTTCAAACATCAGACCAGACGATCTCTCGGGATTTTCATACACAACAATCTCTCAATTTATAAATGAGTGGCAGTTCTGTTGGTGGAAACGCCTTATTGAGAGAGGTCAGAGAAAAATGGCCAGATTAGTTTAAGCCAGCAGGACAGATACAGTAACCCAGCTAATCACTATATAAATGTGGTGTGCATCGCAGAACACACAAAACATGAAACCTTGAGGTGGATGAGCTTTCAACAGCAGGTGGGTTTCCTTGAGGGGAGCATTGTAACATGACCGTATATATCCCCCTCTAACAAATTTAATCTGATTTAATTAAAACATAAAAAACTATGATTTTATATCAGTGAAAATTTTCATAAACTTTATAATCATTATAAATAGCTTATGAATAATGACATGAAAAGAATTGGTTTTTTGTGTATGTCCTTATTTATTTCTTAAATATCTGTTTGGGTAGGCAATGTATGAATTAATTTATGCATACATTATTCTTTCACTGTTTCACCCACCTAAAATATCTCTCAAGATAGGTTAAACCTAACCTGTGATTATTTTTCTGTAGTTATGTTTTAGGCTCTCCTGACCAGCAGATGGCAGCAGTGGACAGAGAAGAAAGACCTGTTACATTAGAGTACATGGACCACGTTGAGATACAGATGACCAAGGTAAACCTATATAATGAACACTTAAATATATATAGTGGGTATGAATAAAAAAGTAATTAGATCAGCAGATGTAAACAGCAGTTACGGATATGAATTTCTAAAACATGAATAAAAAAACATGAGCTCTGTTTCACTTATGTTGTTCAGAAAAGAAAGCCGTCAATTCCTTTTTTTACTTCTCCTTACTGAATAAAGTGCATTACTGTTTTTGTCATGGTGAGCTCTCTCTCCTATTACAATTCCAAACGTTTAGTCAGTATGCTTATGAAGAGGAGTTTAGGCAGTGTTGAAAACTAGTTGCTAAATGCTATCAACCAGTAGAAATAGTAGAAACTCACACCAGAGTAGAAATCGAACCTTGTCTGTAGCAGAGTTTGTGGAACATTGGGATTTATTATTTCCAAGGGGTTTTTTTTTCTTTGGAAGATATGGCTCTCAGATTAAATGAAATTATTCAATAGAGAAAGGGAGTGTGAGCGAGAGGTAAACATGGGTCAGTTTCATTTTATAATAAAAGCACATTTTTACTGCATTACCGATCTGCTTAACATAATAATTCCAGTACACTGCACACTCAGTGTAAATATTGTGTCTGAACACAAATGTGCTGTTTGTCTGTTGTTGGGCTCGGACAGTAGATGGCGCTCTTTCTGGCCAGAGAAAAGTTCTTTGTTTGAAGCCAAACAAAGAGCCGTTAGGACCTGTTCAAGAATTTCAGGAAAGGAAGCAGGCACAGTGATGGCACCTGATCACCCCTAATACACTGCTTCAATTAACCAAGTTACAATTAACGCTCTCTCTTCTATCCCTTTTGTATCATAATATAATATAATGTAATCATAATCATGTCTCCCTTAATGACATAGACTGATTGTGAACTTGCTCAGGAATAATTGATGCAGAAATGCCTTTAAATAGTTACTTTGCATGTGTTTTAATGGGGTTTAGTAAGATCTTTTATTAATAGGAACAGCTTCCATTTTATTCCCTCATTATCCTAAAGCGTAGCGTGGGAAACAGCACAGCTTTAGACTGCTATTCACCGTCCTATTCTATATCTTTTCTCTTGCAGATAAAATCTCTAGCAGTGACGATAGGACAGCGGCTCTTGGAAATCGAGGTTGACCTCCAGTGCAAGTCTGGGACGACTTAACGAGAGCTGCACTTAGCTTGCAGTCGTTCTTCGGGTGTTTGTCTTCTGTTCCTGCCACAAGGCTTTGCTACAGTATAGCATGTTCACGCTCCAAAATTCTGTTATTTGCTAAAAATCACATAACACACCAAATTATGTTGTCGTTTATCTCTTTCTATGTATTCGTTTTCCTGCCACAAGGCTTTGCTACAGTATAGCATGTTGTTCTCGCTCCAAAAATCTGTTATTTGCTAAAAATCACATAACACACCAAATTGTTGTTGTTGTTTATCTCTTTCTATGTATTCGTTTTTTTTGTTATTTACATGAGGTTTCAGATAAGCTTATATTTTGTAATTCTGTGTATTAAGTAAAAAAAATCGTTACTGAATTGTTTTTGTTTATTCACTTCCTTCTGTTTGGCAGATTTTCAGGATTAATACAGACCTCCCACTCCAGCCTCCTCCTTCCTCACATCACAGTTTTCATAATTTCACTAATCTTTAATCAAAGGTGTGGCAAAGCATTTTGTTTACAGTTCCTGTCTAATGTGCCTAGCAACACTTTATGCCAGAAAAGCAGACGGATCCTCTCGAACCCTCCCAATCTCGAGAGCTGGAGCAGCATAACAACAACGGCACGGATGTTGAAATCCATCTGCACAGACCAACCAGTGGCCTGTATCCAAGGCCTGGCTGCCATGGAAACAGGCTACTACGCTGCATGCCTGTTACCACGGTGCTGACCGTTTCCTGGATTCAGAGCCAGCCAGCCAGCTCGCTCGCTCGTCTGTCTGTCATCCTGAGGGGTGGAGTCCCAGCTTCTCTTATCCCCAAGGGTGTTTTTTCTTTCTCCTCTTCAACGGTTCTCTCTTCTCTCTAACCCCCTCCCTTCCTCAGTCTCTCTTGCGTGTTCTCTCACTCACTCTCATTCCAAAACAGGCAAAAAAGACCTGCCAGATTAGGAAAGGTAAAAAAAAGAGAAAAAAAATCATGCTGCAGAATGTCTTAAATGCCAATATGGTTGCACATTCCCTATTTCTCATTAGGTATCCTTCCTCCAGCAGCTACAATGTGCTTTTGAGACCACTGGCCAGATGTTGGGTTGCAGCCTTTTGTGCTGGAATTTTTTTCTTCCAGTCTCATTATTCTGCCCAGCACGCCACACAGTCATTTTGATTAATGTGCTTGGCCCTACGTCTGGGCTCTGCGTCCTGCTGAAGGTGAACTGCTGATGCTTGGTGCTTTTTAGTGCGATCGATGCAGACTGATCACCTCCCTGCTCACATACGTCCTCTCACTCCTTCACCTCAAGAACAAAATGCACTCAGGCATGGACATGTTGCATGGTGATAAATAATGTAGACAGGCTTGTGGAGAAAGGTAACCTCTCTTCTGAAGCAATCAGAGAGCAATGTAGCTGTTGCACAAAGGAATAGATCCTGTAACTGAACTAAGCTGTCCAGTCCTTTTTGTCATGTCTAGTTGTAGGTTTTTATCTCAAGGACACTGATTTTGAATTTATTAGTGCTCTGAGCATCAGGCTTGACCTTATTTAAAATATTTTAAGTGCTTTTTTTTTAGAGAGAGATATTAGTGTTTGTCCTTGTGTTTATTCTGCTAATGATGTTCTTGGGCCCATGAAAAATAATGTTTCTAACAAAGCTACATGACTAACATAAATTATCACACCTCCTAACAGGCATAAAAAATAATATCAGTGGATCAGATTGACTGACAGCTCAAATCCCACCTTATACCAGTCCAGCTTTTTAGGTTAACGCTGGTCAGACACCTATCCTTGGATACTCTTTATGGTCAAAGGTCTGTGGACACCTGTGATTTTTTGATCTGTTTGATCTTTGCTGTTATAATAACCTCGAACCTTCTAGGATTTCTACTAGATTTTGGAGTGGGGCTGTGGTGATTTGTTCATCCGGCCACAAAAGGCATTAATGAGATCAGGCAGTGATGTTGGGCTGGGGTGCAGTCATCATTCCAGTTCATCCCAAAGGTGTTCAGTGGAGTTGAGGACAGGGATCTGTGCAGGGCACTTGAATTCCAACTTGGAAAACCATGTCTTCATTAAACTTGCTTTGTGCACAGAGGCATTGTCACGCTGGAACAGATTTAGGTCTCTTACTTTCACTGAAGGGAAATTGTAATCCTACAGCATACAAAGACATTTAATACAACTGTGTGCTTCTAACTTGTCATCTACTGTAAAAGCTTATTCCACAATCAGATTCTTTGTCCTGTTTTCAGACACAGAAACTGTTACTTCCCTCAGCTGGAAAAAGCCTTCCATAAACAGGATTAGTGGCAGTCAACATCTAAGCCAGAACAGATTGAGTAGGAAGAGCAGCTACTACCCAGCGAGAGGCCAATGGCCTGGTGTTGACTAATGAAGATCATAGCAATTCTGACAGCCAGGAAAAGCTTACAAACTGCTTCAACACCTAGGATGCAGAGTTTAAGCCAAGAAAGTCACAAAACCACCATCTTGCCTGTGCTTGGCGGTGTCGTTTATTCTTCCATTCTGCTGCTGGGTATTAGTCAAACACTTTTTTAAACTGATTCGTGATGTCTGTGTTTGGGGAGGCATCAAGTGTTAGTGTGTGGGTGTACAGAGACGGATTAGATTAACTGTGTTACTGCCATAGTAGTTTGTGAAATATTAGTTCCGGTTACGGATATGTGCTGTTTTTTTCTTTTTCTTTATCTTTTTCAGTCCTGCTCCTACCCAATGCAATACTTTCAAATTAATCGGTCGATTTATGAAATTAAGGAAATATAAAATTTAAATAACAGTGTTTTATTTTTTTTTTTTAACACAAACAAACTGACTGAGAAAATTTGGAACATTTAAACTAATAACTGGTGGCATGGTGGCTTAGTGGTTAGCACGTTTGCCTCACACCTCCAGGGTTGGGGGTTCGATTCCCGCCTCTGCCGTGTGTGTGGAGTTTGCATGTTCTCCCCGTGCCTCGGGGGTTTCCTCTGGGTACTCCGGTTTCCTCCCCCAGTCCAAAGACATGCATTGTAGGTTGATTGGCATCTCTAAATTGTCTGTAGTGTGTGTGTGTGTGTGCCCTGCGATGGGTTGGCACTCCGTCCAGGGTGTGTCCTGCCTTGATGCCCAATGACGCCTGGGATAGGCACAGGCTCCCCGTGACCGGAGTATAGTTCGGATAAGCGGTAGACAATGAATGAATCTAATAACTGATTGTAATGACTCAAAAGCAGCCAACATGAATTAGCCTGCTTTTTGGCTTCTGATAGGGATCACAAATGGGATAATTGAGTAAATTTGCTTTGAGTTTATTGATGGGTCAAATTTAATAGAAATGTGTGTAATGAAGGCATGACAAAAACCATACAAGATTTAAGGCTTGATTTGCTGACATGCAGAGTGAATAGATTGATCACTCAGGGTCTCTTGACTAGAGCATTATTGAAAAACCTGAACTCATATTAAGGTCAGTGAAGGTTTTATTAATTCTCAAATATTTTGATCTTTTCCCTATGTTGCACGCATGACTCCTTAATTGTCTCCTATTGATTGTAATTATGTAAAAGGTAAAAGACATTTCAAACATGGGTAAAGTGTTGTGCATGTTCCAAATAAATAACCTAAAAATAATTTCAACCTATCTGCAGGTTTAATAATTAGGAATATTGACATATTAGATAACAGAATTTTTGTATTTTTTATAATTAAAGTATGAATCCATTTAACATCTTATGCCTAAAACCTCCATTTCTATGAGTCACCTATTTCACCTTGTATGCATGGTTTACTCCTACCATATTCTCTCAAACTCATTCACCCCTATGAAATATTTGGAATAGTCCACAAGTCACATGTTCAGCGGGAAGTTGCATCATCCAAATTTTCCTGAAGATGAAGAACTAAGAAATTTCTCATTACATCTTGAGGTCAGCCATGTTTGCCTAATTATAGACTGAAAATAAATTATTAACTTAAAAGATTTTGTAAATCATTAGTATGTCCTAATTCAATGAGTCAAAAGAAATGAATTTATATTGTTTAAGTGGTTAAATGTCTTTTACTTAATGTTGAAGAAATGGTGAGAATAACGTTTTTTTTTTTTTTTTTTTTTTAAGAGCTGTGGAATCACTCATAAACCTCCGGGATCATTGTCTACCCCCCACAGTTTGGACACTGATTTATCCAGGACAGAGCGTGTGAGCACCCAGATCATTTATCAGGGGTATAGAGAGTACATACACATACTGTGTCCATATGTTGGGTATTTGTGGGGCTGTTGCACAGCTGACAGGATTAAATGAGGCCTATGGGGTTGTTCAGCTGTCCCTTATTTCACAGGTGTCCCGTGAGAAGAGTGGACATCATGAAAATGTCCGGCTTCACGTTACAGGCATGTATGTGAGGTAGCAAAACACGATATAATAAAAGGTAATAGTCTCAGTCAAATCAGTTTTATTGTGTAAGATGTGTCATAAAAGCAATGTGTGTTTAGTGCAAAAGGAAATGGAGCACAAATACTCGTTTTTAAAATATAAATATTAAAAATCTTTTTTTACAGCATAAAAATCTCTTCTCACTTAAGCACAAGTTGTTAGAAAGTTTACAAAAAAGGTCCTCAGAATTCAAAGGACTTTAGACCTCAGGTTCATTGCTCACTGTAACAAAACCACGTCCAACAGACTACAAATCATTGGAACAATGTCTTTTCGCATGCAAAGAGGAATTTCGTGTTAGAAAAAAAGTTTAACAAACAGTTCATAGCCTTCTGTTCAAGTAAACACTTTGAAAGCTTTTTTTACCTCAACTACAGTAATGTGCAATGAGTGAAGGTATCAATGTACTCACAACATGAAAGACACACCAAGTTCATATTTACATGTGGTTCTCATCACCGGGGTCAAAACTGTTCAGTGACCAGAATTAAAGCATGTAGATGGTTAACACGGAGTACAAAATAATCGCACTATTGCACATTCTACTACATCACTCAACATGATGGGTTACAACGTGATGAACCCCGACTCCCTCCCCCAAAATGCATGTATTTATTTAGAGTGATAACACACGGGTACACAATGTAACAATACTCCGGACAGGCCCCATTTTGACCAAAGGGCTTTAACACATGGTATTTAAGGCTATACAAAAGTTCAACAATCTCTTTCAAGGTAAGCAAAATGCTAGTGGTGACAGTAATTCACAGCAAGACTAAGGGGGAGGTTTTCTTTTCTGTGAAGTGGACCTGAGAGTCTGTAACTTGAGGTGGAAATGCAGCAACAGCTTTACTCATGCTGCTCATAAAACAATCTCAGGATGATTTGCTTCACAGATGCTCTGAGGAACATAGTGAAGTGGCAGTGATGCAGCATCTTCTACTGAAAAAATACGTGGTTTAATGAAAGTCTTTATATGATCCTCAAGAGGTGTTTGCTGTAAAATGAAAATATTACTAGTCTGTGACCAATGTGCCACATTAGAGGTAATTAATAACACAGTGCTCGGAGTTGGGGTGTGCCCAGGCATCTATCTGTGCATATCAAGGACAGCTCACTCCCCGGAGGATTCAAGTTCTATTACCCCGCCACTTTGGAAGCCCTGGCGCTTCGAAACGGAATAAAAAAAAATCAGTGGTAGTTAATATCAGTTTACTGCATACAGTTTCTGTTTTAAAAAGTATGTTTACTTCAGAATATGAGAGTTCTTAAGATCTAGGTGTGAAACAGCAACTTCATAAGATAGTACAAATATGCCATAGTCATCAGCACAGAGTCTTGAGTGCCCCAGAGGCACACAGTAGAGTCTGCATGTGGTATGGAGTCGGTGACTCTACCTCTACAGCTGGTTCGGGCCTGAACAGAGGTGCTGGAAAGGCAAAGGGTTGAACTTTCTTTTTCAAAATCTGTCCAATGCCCATGGAGGGGAACTTGGCGCGATGCTGTGGGCTGTTGGGCTCCTCAGTACTGCTGCCACTGCTGCCACCACTGCTGCTGCCGCCACTGCTGCCCCCCTCGGGTTTGCTGTGACGGTCTGTGCTGGGGGGACTACTCTTGGGCTGTGGTTTTACAATGACCACCGGAACACTGGGGATAGTGGCCTTTTTGAGGTAGGAGCTGTCTGGTTGGTGGAAAGCAGAAACATGTCGTGGTGGCAAGAGAGCGCCATTGGTGAGCTTGTACCATGGTGATGGTGGGTCATCTTTACTAGGCTCTTTGCTCGCTGATGCCCAGGAATGTGCACCCAGAGACGAAGGAGGCCGCGCAGGCACGTCCATGGCTCTTGGGCCGTCTTTCTTGGGTGGCTGGGCATCAAGGTGCCGCCCTCCTTGAGATGTTTGCGGAAACAGCGGGTGGATTTCTAGGTATTCTAAGGAGGAGGAGGCAATGCAGCCACCCTGTCGTGAGTAAGCATCCTTCAGGCCAGTCATTGCTTTAAGAAGCCCTGAGAAATAAAGAGACCATAACAATGAGTAGTACCTTTTATCCCCAAGACAGAATTATCCAAAATAAAATTAGTAGAATCAATTGGACAATAAATATCCAATTTTTTAAGCCAATGTCTAGTTCAGTGGAAATTTTCTCCCATACACGAACCACATTCATAGTATTACTTCACCACGTGTCTCGGGTGACTGACAGCCACTAGTCTGAGGCACTCACCTGTTTTCTGCTTCTTTTCTTTGGTGGGGCCTTTGCTCACAGCCAAATAGACCGGCGTCTGCTTTGGTGGAATGGTGATTTTCTCAATGTGTTTCCTCCACTGGGTCTGGAATAGCTCACTCTTTTTCTCCTTTTCCATAGTGTACTGCTTTTCCTGTGGAGAAATAAACATGGGTTACATTCCATTCAGCAGATGGGCCATTTGATCCCTCACATCTCAGCAAGTTAAAATATCTTGAATCTAGTAAAATTTATCTACCATTTCTTATTATATGATTACTATAAACCATATCAAGATTATTATCTAAAATAATCTGATTATTATCTGGACATATTTGACTATTTTTAGATTGAAAATGTTTAATGATTACTGTGCCAATGAGCGTCACACTCACCCGGTACTCTTTGGAGAGTCTTTTCATTTTCTTGTTAAGGAGGAAGTAGACGGCAAGAGTGTGACAAGCTCGGTTAGTGAGCACAGCACTAAGGACTTCACTGTGCTTGTAGCCCATTCGTTCAGTCATATGCAGAAGAACTGTGTGGTTGATCTCCTCAATATGGATCCTGTGCAAGGCAGCAGCATTATATTATACATAAGAAAACAGATTGCTTGACCCAGTTGTGTTTGATACAAAATCATAAATAAGGGTTGTTGTTTTTTTTGCTGCTGCTGATTTTACCTGTTTAAGTAAGGAATTCCTGTGTGTGGGTTTCCCAACTGTAGCCATGAATCACCCATAACTTGGTGGATGTTAGGTCTTTTGGCAGGGTCTGGTTCCAAAAGGCTCTTCAGTAAACTAACTGCAGCTGTAGGCAAAAAAACAATAAACTGTTTGAGTTTATTCAATTACATTTAGTTACATTTAGTTCTACTTCATTAAAACCGCAGACACTGACATCAGCAAATCTATAGCTGACCTTCAACGAACCCCTCTAGAGAGACAAACAGTGAACTATAACAGTGAACTATAGACAACAGTGTGTTTGAGTCTCTTTTAATACAACGTATTAAAGGAACACAACCCCTCTCTCATAACCAGGATAAAACCATGCTGTCCCAACTTTATGTGGTAAGATCCAATTAACCCAGTATCTTCCACCTAGTGTGTTACATAAGAAGATTGATGAGAAGACACCTACATGTACACGATAATATGTTTTGTTACATAAGAAGGATTATCTTATTTCAGTACTAAGTTGTAGGATATAGCCTCTTCCTTTAACATAGATAAGGGAACAAAGACAAACATGGTGGCTCTGTACTTGCGGGGGGCATTTTACTGGCATGGGCTGAGTAAAATGTTACTGAAAATCAATTGCAGTTTATTCAGTTTATTGTGATTGATCACCTTTATTCTTTTTAAAAAAAAAAAAAAAAAGTAAAATCATACACTGGGACCTTCAAATAAACAACCCTTAACCAAGATCGAACACCTATGGGAAATGTTGTACCAGTGTTAGACAGCGATCTTCCACACCATCAAAACAACAACTTCATTAAATCACTTTTCTTATAAAAAGAGAATTTTCTAGTGGCTCCTTGAAGGTGCAACACTGTACTAAGACACTATACAGGCTTACACAGTATATTAATTACTACAATGTTCAATTTTTCTATATATAAAGTTGTGTGGCTATGTCAATATCTGTGCCTTGTTCTGTTCACATCCTGTTCAAGTGCTGTTTTATTGAATTTCTCAGGGCATTTTTTTTACTTGCTGTAGACCAACTCTGTGGAATAATACACTGAATTTACCTCTTCAGTCTGAGATGCACATTGCTTACACAGCTGAGAAAGTAATTTCGTCCAATATATATAAAAAAAAAAAAAAAAAAAAAATCAATGGACACTGTAATGATACTGTAGATGTGCTGATTTCAGTGGGTCATCGAATTGCAAATTCATCTGTACCTGAGGAGATTGAAGGAGGCAGAGGGTTCATGTCTTTGTCCACCATCCTCTGGTGCAATGCTTTGAGGTTGAATGGCTCCACCGTGAAAGGAAGGGTGCCAGTGAGCATGGCGTACATGTTGACTCCACTGCATTAGAACAAAAACACATGTGTTGGTTATAAAGATTAGTAACATTGTAAACATGATCTCTTCGGTTCTGTTCATATTGGAAGTTGCTTTCGGCTGCTCCCTGTTCGGGGTCGCCACAGCGGACCAACTGGTCCGCACAACAACTTGGCAAATGTTTTACGCCGGATGCCCTTCCTGACGGCTTGGGACTGGCACTGCATCCAGTGGCTGGGGTTGAGGCATTGGCTGGGAATCGAACCTGGGCCTTCCACATGATAGGCGAGAAACCTACCACTGAGCCACCAAATGAATATGAAACAAATATTCTAGTCCCGGTCACATTATTTCCATTGCAGCTTCACATATACATAAATACATAAGCATAAATTCTGATAACAGATGGGTCTTTCCACAAGATTGCTGGAGCTGAGATGAAGATGTATAAAGTTCTGTAAAACCTGCATTTTTACATTTGCAGTACTGTAAAATCAATAGTTAACTTGGCTCAATGTGTGAAATACTCTGAAATCATGAGGTGCAGGTTATGTGAACTCACATTGACCAGACATCTACTTTAGGGCCGTACTTCTTCCTTGAGAGCAGCTCAGGAGCAGCGTAGGCTGGGCTGCCACACTGTGTGCTAAAAGGGTCCGAATATCCCAGGATTCCAGCACAGTTGCTAAGTCCAAAATCTGGGTTAAAAACAAAGGGCAAGAGAAGAATTTTGAATAGTCTGAACATTGCTCGAGCTTAGAGGCTATGCAGCTTAAGTTTGTGGTACAGAAAAAAAGCAATCATGACTTTGTCTTCAGCAGCTTTCTCACAGCCGAGGGGGGTTTATAGCTGTCCAACACTAAGCCTGTCTGTCACATTCAGCTGTTAACTTGCAACTCTGTATGCTGAAGCAGACTTTCACAGAGGTGAGAGGTTGTTTGGTTTTAATGAGATAATGATTGCTCCATCAGTCCTCACCACATGCCAAAGAGGACCATTTAATTGTGCTATGAGTTTAGATTAGGACTGGGTTGATGCTGCATTGTAAAAAGTCCTTTCTCTGGAACTGGGTTTTGTTAAGAATAATTGCATTAGAAAACAGTATTTAACAAATGAGTTAAGAGTGTCTTTACTTGCTTACCTATGAGCTTGATGTTGTCTTGTTCATCCAGCAAAAGATTTTCAATCTTCAGGTCTCTGTAGGAAGGAAGAAAAATAATGCTGTTGCTTTACAGAGCTCTCCTGATTCAGTGGGACTATCTAAACTACAGATAAGCCAACAATGATAATTAGCATACAGAGCATTTATTCCATTCTATGCTTCTCACAATACAGGCCACATAAACGTCATTTCTGATCCTATTGTGCTTTTCTGGTGGTCTCTTTTTTCTTTTTACACTCACAAAAATACAGATACAGAAATGTTAGCTTATGAATGTTAGAAATATCAAGCTAAGAAAGAGTAAATCGTACTCATTTAAAATGTATACTTATTTAAAATCATACATCGTACAAGTTGTGACATTTGTGGCTCACCTGTGTACTACCCCAGCCCTGTGCAAGTGCTCCACAGCCATGACTAGCTGGCGCACATATTTCTGTGCCTCCCTTTCATCGAGTCGCTTCTTCTCATAGATGTGGTTCATAAGGTTTCCTCCTGGGCAGAGCTCCATCACAAGATAGTAACTGTTCTCAGTCTCCAGGATGTCTAGCAGTTGTGTGATGTTGGGGTGGCGAATCATCTGTTGGATCTGACCCTCTCTGCGCAGGTTTTTGGTAACATACGAGTCTTTCTTGGCCTTTCTTTTGTCGATCACTTTCACTGCAACCTAGAAAACAGACAGTTATACAAGACTCATTAAAACAACTGAATATTTGAATTATAACGGTTTTAGTTTATTTATTTAGCAGAAAACATGTGGAAAGAATGTATGAATATGCATGAACATCACATTACATCAACAAACATTTTATGTACTTTCACCATCATAATCGGTTGCCATGTCACCGTTCTTCAAAAACTCAATCAATGGAGTAAAATGTATGCATTCAGCCAACAGTATACAATAGGTGATCAGATTCTCATTTTATATAAACTGTGGGATACCCACCCACAGTCTGGTGGTCACTGAAGCCTGTAGAGAAGGAGGAGGGAGTGGGGGAGGGTTCTGGACAAATGACTAGCGTAACAGCTAAATTCCCGAGCCCTTTACACCACGTCCACCCAAAGGCTGGGACCCCAAATGGCTTGTTAATGTCACCCATTTGTCACAACAGACACCACAAACCACTAATGCTGAATAAACACCCAAGCTAGCAAAGTGCTGACAAATGTATTTATGTATGTATAAAGGAGGGTCGGGACTATTAACACTCTTAAACTCTAGATAATAGAAGCACTTGTAATAAGGAGGAGACTTCTAACTGAACATCCAGACTCTTCCATATGACTGGAAACCTATTTGGACTATTAAACAATAGTATAGAATAGAAGTAAAAAAAAAAAAATAAAAAAATCATGTTACACATAAACCACATGCATAGCCGCATTTCCTAGGTCAAGGTTTAAAGACTCCTCGGAAAATTTAAACAGTGAAAAGATCCTGGCACTGCTGATCAAAGTGCTCGTCTCTGTATTTGCAAATGAAGAGGATTCAGAAGGTGGCCTGCCATGCCATGGCAAATCATCAGACAATAAAGGAGCCTGTGAGCAAACAGGTCATACATGACCAATTGAGCAAATAATTACACCAATTAGACTAACAGAAGGGCTAGGGAGATGTAAAGAAAGACCTTAAAAGCCTTCCCGCGGCAGATCCAAAACAGTCACCTACATGCAAATGTAACAACACTTGCTCTTGATCCATCGCCAATGATCAGCTCAGTCTCACCAAATACGGTTGTGGGGGTTGATGGTGTGTGTGTGTGTGGGGGGGGGTGACCCCAAAGCTCGAGGCTAACATGTTTCTCTTCTCCACAGACAAAGGATGAAAATGGGTTACGCATGATCAAAACACACATGGGAAGCATGTGCTGTGTTCCCATCGCCCCACCCGAGCCCACCGATGATGTCATGTGAGCAAGGGCGAATGAGGAGAAGGCAGAACAAGGCGCGCTCGCTCCTGGTTGAGATTTCTGGTGTTTGCATCATCAACGGGAAAGACGGTTTTTTTGTCCCCACAGCAACAGTGAAAGGCGACTTTTGGATGGCTAAACTAATCCTTAACGAAGTCTGTAGGATTTTGAGGCCACTTTCTCAAAAACGAAGCCAAGATTTTCTCAAATATGTCAATCAATGCACAATACAATACGAGGAATGAGACAAAGGCAAACAGTAGTAACAGTGATAACTATACATCTTCCTGAACAATCAGATGAGACTTTAATAAAATAATAAAATGTGTAGTACAAGAATGTTAGAATAACATTATAAAAATACTACTGCATCACCACATTATGCTCAAGCAAACAAAAAGCTTGCAAAAATATTCTTTTTTAAAACCCATTGTAAAAGCTGTTATTCCCATCACTGGCCAAGCACGGTCTAAAATCTCTATAAATTCCATTGGGAAAGTTCACTACTACTCCATCCACCTTGAACTTGTTGAAGCAACAAATTATGACTTGAAAGCTTTGATTGCTTTCTGGGCTAATCTAAGATTAATTCAGACACCTAAATCGCAATAAGCCCAGTGAAGTGCCTTCATTACCTAATACTACATAGGTGTTTAACTGGAGGATTGTGTGCACCACTCCTGAGGTGGATAGGAATTCAAGTGCAGGCAGAGAGAAATGTCTTAATTGCATGCCAAGATTTTATTCTTTTTTTGACTGGAACACTGTGGAAGCTTCCAGAAAGAGGAGCATGTGTAGTATAAGGTGATATGAATGAAAAGCTTTACTGCACCTCATCTCCTAATAAATAATAGTGTGTATTGTTAGTGATAATGTTACAGAAGGCCACAACTACATCA
This sequence comes from Hemibagrus guttatus, assembly GCA_033459395.1. Classification (NCBI taxonomy): domain Eukaryota; kingdom Metazoa; phylum Chordata; class Actinopteri; order Siluriformes; family Bagridae; genus Hemibagrus; species Hemibagrus guttatus. Next base: position 7,059,672 of record JAUCMX010000015.1, read on the forward strand.
CTTAACAGTTACATTAAACACACTGGAATTTAGACGTCTGACTTGTATGACATAGCAACAGTCCATATATCAACTTACAATAATTACACATCATATTGACTTTATAGGCTACGTTTTAAACACATCATAGTATGTTTGCGTCGTTCAAACAATATTTTAACTTTTTTTAATTAAAAATCAGTAAAAAGTCACCTTCTCTCCAGTGAAGGCGTGCAGCCCTTCGCGCACTTTGGCGAAAGAGCCCTCTCCCAGCTTTCTGCCGATGAGGTAATTTCCAACTCTTTTGGTGTGGTAAAAGTTGCGAAGGATGTCCCCCGAAGGACCACTGGACAAAGATGGAGGTGGGATGTTTTCCGTGCCTATGGAAGCCGAGGTTTTCAGCTCAAAGAGTCGGTCCATATTCATGTCTGTTCCGGCTTCAGGCATCTTGGCGACTTTGCGTTCAATTCAATTTGTTTCAACAGAATGATATGTCGAGTTTGACACGTTATAGAGACGCTTCTTGTTGTAAGTGTGCTAAGCTCGGTTCAGCCTGGTCTGAATGGGACATCTGCGATCCCGGATCCCGTGTCTAATCTAAACCCGTAACGGAAATGAACACTCACGACTTCAGAAATTCACTTCACACGATACAGGCAAGCGATACAGGACGCGACTTCCGGCCACAACACTGCGGTTTAGGAGCGTTATCCTATCTAATGTCTGCATTCCAAGTAACAAAACCGTACAGCAAGCGTTAATCATTACTTGCTCTTTCAACTCAGTTATCACACGTTATTATACCACTGTATTTCCCTTCAGCTAAAGCTGTAGCACATCCTGTACCGCACTCAATCCACAACCCATTGAACTGTTGAGCGTCTCACTCGCCCGTTTAAGTGAGTTTCCCGGTACAGGGTGGGGGCGTTTCCTATTTGCTATAGACTGTTTTCTCAGTCGCTGGGTTGAAATCTCATCCAATCGGAAGCTACGGCTCCATATACTTAGACTCCACCTCGTCTAGTTGTAAATAAGCCCCGCCCCTCGTCGGTGCACGCCTAGACAACAAAGAGCACGTTTCGAGGACAGGCTCTGATGCACTGTTTATCGGATTTAAATGATAGTTAACCATACAACACGGACATTTAATTCATGGTTACAAACGTATTATTACCTTATCACATCAATTAAATACATGAAAATAAAAAAATCACAATATACTAGTGTTGTGACAGTGCTGTCACGACTTTAGCACAACATGCATTTGTCCCTGTCAGGGAGCAGACACAAAAAGAAAGTCTTAGGATTTGGTTTATAATCTACAACAATCCTTTATACTCTGACTGCTAATGTAAATTAATAGTGAAACTGGAAAACATTTTATTCTGTTCTTAAATGTTCTGGATGTCATAGGTATTTTCTTTATTTTAGAGTGTTTTCATTGTTCTTATTAACCAAACAAATGCTGAATTCATAAATATTAAATGAAATAAATAGCATGATATAATCAGGATCATTTGAAAATCCTTTACTACTCATAAATCTGTTTTGCACTTTTAGTAATCCCCAAATAGCATGTGGTGAGGTCATTGTTAACACAGTAAACATTACCACGTGCTCATGACAGTCTGTGATGTGAAACAAATCAATGGGAAAATGATATCACAGGGACATCTAGTGGTAACAGTGGGCAATGCAGCCACTTGTAAACGCATGCATGTATATTAAAACTTGAATAAAATGATTAAATAAACAAATTGATTTTTTTGTTCATTTTATTAAATCATTCTATGTTAAATCTAGAGTCTGTTATGTGTGAAATTCCTAGGAGATTAGTTACTCAAACCAGCCCTCTGGCACTAACACTATGCCATGATCAAAGACACGGAGATCACACTTTTCCCACCCATTCTGATATTTAATGTGAATATTAATTTAATGTGAATATTAACTGAAATACTTGCAGGCATTGATGGCTCAGTGGTAGGTTTCTTGCCTCCGATGCGGAAGGCACGGGTTCAATTCTCAGCCAATGCCCAAACCCCAGCCACTGGATTGTCCCAAGCCTGGAAAAATGGGAGAGTTTTGTCAGGAAGGGCATCTGGCGTAAAACCTGTGCCAAGTTGGTCTGCTGTGGTGACCCTGAACAGGGAGCAGCCAAAAGCAACTTTTATTAACTGAAACATTTGACCTGCACCTGCATGATGTGTCATTGTGCTGCTGCCACATGATTGGCTGCATAATTCAGTTCAATTGCACTTTACAGATATGTATGTGAAATTACACCGGCAAACAATAAAATATTTTTTGATTACCTGATTCTACTTCTTGTTAATAGAGATTAAAATATAGAACTAAGTGGGCAATATGGGTTGGGGGCTTTGCTCAAGGGCCCAATGGTGGCAGCTGGGGCTTGAACCCCGAGCTTCTGGTCAACAACTCAGAGCCTTAACCACTTAAGCTACCACTGCCCCTTGGTAAGCACCTAGTGAGATTTTAAACATTTCACCTTAGTCAAAATGCATTACAGAATACAGTGATGACTACAAGCTGACTACAAATCTAGAAATTTAATTAGATAAAAGAAAATGTTAAAATTTTGAGTTGATTCATCAATCTTTACAGTTTACCTGACCCCACAAGAGAAAAGAATTCATTTAAAGCAATACAATGCTCATTTACACAAAACCAAAAAACATCTTACTTTATTTTCCTTTTTCATGGTAATGGCTTACTCTCAGCTCCAGACAGGAAGTCTGCTGCCTTTCATGTGGAAGCTTCCATCACGTTTCATTGTAATGATATGTTAACAATCAATGACAAACTGTTATGCAATTACACTCTTCATTGTGACCCACTTAGTAAAAAAAAATGTGGTACTTCTTGATACTCTCCTGCTAATGGACAAAATCCTTCCCCATCCACATATTCCCCTCACTGCAGGGCAATCTACTTTCCATTATGCACTGTATGCTCTCAACCTGTAAATAGATTTTAGTGTGCATTTGAACATTTCATTTGTATGGCAGCCCTAAGCAGCCATTATTACAAGATACAAGTGATTTCTTGTGATCATGATGTAAAAAATAATACAAAACAAACCTTTTTTTTTTTTACCCAAGTTGATCAGTTAATTATATTTTAATTAATTGTTTTCTTAAATTATTAATAGAAATAGTTGTTTATCTGTGTTATCAACATAATTAATAGACCTAGCCAGACCTAGGCTTCAGGCCACAGTACACAGAAACAAGGCTTACACTCACATTATGTTACATTTCCACATGGATACATTATGTCTGTGTAAAGTCTGTGAAGATTTTCACATCTTCAGAAAAATAAATCAAAGCAAAGTAATTTTAGTGCTACTATTGTGCTGCCACTGTAGCACACTGTGCTTTAGTAAGTGAGCTACAGGTCATACTGTTGCTATAGTTACCATTATTATACCATTATGTATTGTAACAAAGCTTAGATAATTGAGTTTATTAACATATTTGCTTATTTTCAAACATTTAAATACATCTCTCTATATCCAATATACTATTATTGTTACCAATAAAACGAAAAATAGAAATACCGGTCAAACATAAAACCAGTGAGAAGGACAGAAGTCTCATGAGTCATGATCACTCACCAGGGACAGAGAATGTCCTTTACACAATTTCCTTTGAGTACGTGATGTGTTTTCAGAAACAAACTCTCAAAGACAAAAATATCACACACTGTTCTATAGATTACGTCCCTAAAGATTGCAACAATTCAGCTCTTCATTTGTGTCCAGCCCCTTAAAAATCTGTTGAATTTCAGATAGGATTCCTATCTGAATTTCAGATATTTTTAAAAATTCAGATTCAGGAAGCTAAAATATAATGCCATGTTATCAGTAACTTCCCGATGCATTGAGATTTGTGGAAATGTATTTGCTTCCAGGTTGCACAATAAAATCCTAGTTAAGGAATATCTCACAAGTCAGAAAGAAAGAGCTATGAAAACCTAAGTGGCTCCTGATGAATAAAAGAATGTCCTTGGCAAGAATGCAGTTCACATTTTTCTAACTGATTTAGTCTTGGCCAATTTGCACCCACCAGCCAGCTCTCCCCTATCATACTATATGTACTAAAGCATCTCTTTAAACTGATGTTCCTGCTGTGTCACAGGGCAGCTTAACATCTCCCACAAGACTACTGACTTTGGAGGAAAGAGACTTCCTGACTTTAAGGTCAATTGACACTGGAAATAGCTTCTCCCAGGCAATGCCCAGCTCAAGCCCTCTGGTAGATTATAGACCTTCTTCTTAAGGGTCCAGGACCTCATCTTTTAATGATTGTCTCCTACAGCTTATACTTTTAGGCATTGGTGGCTCAGTGGTAGGTTGCTTGCCTATCATGCGAAAGGCCCGGGTTCGGTTCCCAGCCAATGCCTCAACCCCAGCCACTGGATGCAGTGCCGGTCCCAAGCCCGGAAAAATGGGAGGGTTGCGGCAGGAAGGGCATCCGGCGTAAAACCTGTGCCAAGTTGTTGTGCGGACCAGTTGGTACGCTGTGGCGACCCCGAACAGGGAGCAGCCGAAAGCAACTTCTCCTACAGCTTATACTTTTATTTTGACATGTTTTGTTTACATTCATGTGTCATGAAGTCTTATACCTTTTTCAAAATTGTCAACTTGTGATTTGACTTATGTTACTTCTGCATTTACATTTATTTATTTGCCAGACACTTTTATGCAAAGTTGCTTACAAATGAGGAACTACAAGCAAAGCAATATATCAAGCAGAAGTCAGTACAAGTAGTGCTACCCTACAAGGTATTTAAATGAGTGCTAAAGGAAAAAAGTGGACGGTCGTTAACTGATTGCAGGTTCTGGGAGGGAACATAAACCTGGAGTGTTGAAGTAGGAGAGTGTTGGAGGTAGGGGGTGCTGCTGATCCAGACAAGGTCTTGTACATGAGCATCAAGACCTTGAATTTGATGCGAGCAGCTACAGGAAGCCAGAGGACAGAGACAAAAAGGGGTGTGATGTGGGTCATTTCAGGAGGGTTGAAAACAAGGCATGCTGCTGCATTTGGAATCATCTGTAGGGGTTTGATGGAGTTGGAGGGAGGCCCAAGTATAGTCCATTAGTCTGTTTTGAGAGAGTTTTGAGATAACAAGAGCTCTGTTGCATGATCAGTTAGATAGAGTCTGATTTTATGTATTATGTTTCTGATGATTGACTATGATTGGATTTGCCCTAATATAGAAGCTGCTGTGTTTACCCACATATGCCGTTGTAAAGACATGATATAACACTGTGCTCAACCAGACTGATTCATTGCCCAGCTATTGATTAGATTTCACCTCTGACTGCTGCTACTATCACTACCACTACCACTACCACTATCACTACTACTACTACTACTACTACTACTACTACTACTACTACTACTACTACTACTACTACTACTACTACTACTACTACTACTACTACTACAAACTACTACTACTACTACTACTACTACTACTACTACTACTACTACTACTACTACTACTACTACTACTACTACTACTACTACTACTACTACTACTACTACTACTACTACTACTACTACTACTACTACTACTACTACTACTACTACTACTACTACTAATAATAATAATAATAATAGTATGTGGTGCATTAGAGGGGCACGGTGGCTTAGTGGTTAGCATGTTTGCCGCACACCTCCAGGGTCGGGGGTTCAAGTCCTGCCTCTGCTGTGTGTGTGGAGTTTGCATGTTCTCCCTGTGCCTTGGGGGTTTCCTCCGGGTACTCTGGTTTCCTCCCCTGGTCCAAAGACATGTATTGCAGGTTGATTGTTGTCTCTAAACTGTGTGATTGCGTGAGTGAATGAGTGTGTGTGCCCTGCGATGGGTTGGCACTCCGTCCAGGGTGTATCCAGCCTTGATGTCCAATGACACCTGAGATAGGCACAGGCTCCCCATGACCCGAGTATAGATCAGATAAGCGGTAGACAATGAATGAATGAATTTTGTGCATTATAGAATAGCAGCTAATAGTAAAAAACACAAACAAACAAAAGAATGACGTACATTTGCAATGTCAAGCCAAAACAAGGATTATTTATCAAAGTACTCTAAAAGTATCAAAACAAATGACATAGAACTTTCACATTTCTAAGCCAGTGTTATTAAAAAGTTTGGTTTTGAGATTTTTGTTCAGCTGATAATCATGAGGCATCTTGTTTATAACATCCTCCAATATTCACACGGTGCAAAGCCCAATATTTCATGGTTCTTGCGCTAGCTTGCTAGCCGCTAGTGGGCGCTACTTATTCACTATTCGGAAGAAGAGCCTCTGTAATGCTAATTCATAAAGCACGAGTTTGGAGTGTTTAATATGACTCGTTTGAACGTTGTTTCGACGTACAGCACTATTATAATATGAGTTTTTAATAACCAGTGAGTATTTTGCCATGACTAAATACGCAATCGTGGGACGTGGGCCATTTATGTCGTGCTTTCTACTGTCTTTTGGTGAGTAAACGCGGCTAAAGTAACCTATAGGTTCCTTATGCGGATTCAGTGGCTGGTGTTGTGTCTTAGCTCGCATTCGCTTGTATGCTGTTTGTGATGGAGAAGCCTGACTGCATGTTGTACTGAACATCATTTCCCTGTGTGTTTTCCTGCAGTTCCTCTGATCAGCGGCTCTCTGGAAGAGACAGCAGGTGGCTCTCAAGTGAGAACAAACCGCCGGACTCGGGCGCTGCGTTTCAGCTCATTTCATTAGCGCTAGTTCATAATGGAAGAGTCGTTGTTACTTGTAGATACATCGATACTGGGTCAAGGAAAATACTTTTATTTTTATTTTTATAAGTAATATGTGAACACAGCACGGTAGTTAGCTTAAAATAGTGTCTGAAATAGTTTTATGTTCAGCCTAGACAACTCTAGACAATTGTAATGTTCCTTTACCAGTTTATTCATTCATTCAACTTCACTAACCACTTTATTCTGGTCATTGTCACAGATTAGCTAGAGCCTGTCCCAGGTAGGTGCCAGGCAGAGGGCACATACTGAATGGGAAACCAGTGCATAACACGACATCATCCACACACATACTAGCAATTTAATACAACCAATTCACCCACTGTACTGTTTTTGGGAGGTGAGAAGAAACCAGAGTGGACTGGCACAGAAATCGTCACTCAGAAGGGCTTTTCATACTTGTAAATTGTTTAAGCATGGATCATGATAAACCCCAGGTAAACTTTTACACTGCTCATACTTTACCCAGGATTATTTGTTTACCCCAGGTAATGTTACATTCAGACATTTCACACCGTCTGAAGTCTCACCCTGGGTGAATCTTCTTATCTGCATATATGCGATGTCAGCAGCCATGATTTGCTAAATACAGTATCTGATCAGTTTAAATAACAGCGGAGCTGATTTAATTATCCTAAGTCACACAAAGGCAAGAAAACAAAATTAATTTTTTTGCATATTTTAACCCAACACACATGGGTTCTGTGACGGTACAAAGCATGTCAATAAACCTTTACACAATGTACACCACAGAAGCTGCTCTAATCCCAGGTGAAAACTGGTGCTAATTTTGCTTTTAAATGACCTAAATTTATCTAAGGTTGAAAGGGGATTAGAATGGTGATAAGACGGAGTTAAGCGGAGTGTGAAAATCCCTAAAGAGTAACCTGAGCTCAGGATTCGACTGATGACCCTGGGGCTGCAAGTTGGCAAAGCTTGCTGTTCCACTATGTTGCCCCTCTTTTAACAGTGTACCACCTAAAGAAGTTGTGAGTTAATTGTAGACTCAAGTTACCATCTGTGACCACCATGATCAATGGCAAGTCCTATTTGATTGACAGTTTGCCAGAAGGCACTTTAATAGAACACCTGTTCACCTGCTCATTCATTTAATTATCCAATCAGCCAGTCATGAAGCAGTAGCCCATGAAGCAACAGTCCTGCATCCCAAATCGCCTACTTATGCAATAAAAGAATTTTCTCTTATATACACTAAAAGTATGTACTAAGTAATTCTTACCTATTGTACAAGTTACGTGTATATGCAAGAAAATAGTTTGGAATTCAGAAATCCATAAACATCTTGGTGAAGCCCATTAAGGGATCTTAGACTATCTAGCACCCACTACACTGACCCACTAGAAAGAAACAGAGCAGACTCAGAACTCTGAATAAATGGTGAAAGACAAGGCTGCAGGTATCCCGATCTTGGAGACATTCCTAACGCTGTAAAATCCAGAAACTTTGCATCTTAGCAAAAGTTAAAATATCTTGAATATGGACATAAACACACTATAAAATTGTTGAACCTATTTCTAGCTTTTTGCCTATTTTTAAAAAAATAAATATGCAAACGAAGCAAATTTATCTGCCAATAGACAAATTCACTCTCATTCAGAATGCTTCAGGGTCCCATTCCAGTAAGAAGAATAGTGCCTCATACAGAGGTGCATCACAGAACTGCCTGCCTGGGCTTAGAGGCTAAGAATTGCAAAACATCGACTGCATTGCCTTTGACATGCCATTTGTAAGCCAGAGAGACGCCCACCTCAGCAGAATTTATATGGCCAATTGTATCTGGGTCAGTGCTCAAATAGGAAGACAGAATAAACTCTTTAAAGACTAACCAAAAATGAATATTTACCCTCACAGCAAATTTTTACTTTTATCTTTATCAGTTTGCGGAGAAAATCATGGCTAAGCAGCAATGGAAGTAGAACAAAGGGATGCATCCATGCGCTGTATAAACTAACCTCTACATGATCTGGAGCCTATCCTGGGAACAGCATCTGAATAGTCTAAATCTAAATATGTTATCTAATATATATTATATACACCTCCTGATATTTATATTTGGATGTGTTAAAAAAAAAAAAAAAATTACAACATGCCACTTTTTGTGGCCGGCCACCCAATTTTTAGGTGAGCAAAGGTACTGGAACAGATTGTGTTAAAGTAACACTTATTTGGTTGCATATCCCTTACTTGTAGTCAAGCCAGCAACCCACTGACAATTACAAAACTTCTTTTTGTGTGATGTTTTCTAGGCTTGTATTGTAGTTTCTTTCAGTTAGGGGGGTTTCTGAGTAAAATGAATACCCAGTTGGGTTCAGGTGTGGTGATTAGATTGCCCAGTCTTCCAGTTTTTTCCCGGATGAAGTCCTTTATTGTCTTGACAGTGTGCTGCATGATGAAATTCTTCCCAATTTCATCCTCCCAGACTTCTGAATTTATTCTGCTATAATCGTCATGAGTTACTTCATCAATAAAGATTAGTGAGCTTTTTCTAGAATCAGCCATGCAAGCACAAGCCATGACCCCTACTGTGCTTGGGAGATGAGCTCATAGGTTTTGGATCATGAGCAGGTTGTTTCTTTCTCAACCCTTTGGCCTTTCCATCACTAAAGTAGAGGTTAATCTTGCTTCCAGAATGTTTGTAACCCTTATTTGTATTTTGTTTTGCATATTCCAGTCTGGCCTTCTGATCCTTACTGTAACTGTTGATGAGTTGTTCAGATCGTGTGGCCTTTATATTTCTACTCTTAAAGTCTTCTTCAAATAGTAATACCTTCTGCCCAGACGAGGTTGTTGATGTCACTGATTGTTGTCTCTGTTTTTTTATTCACAGTCTTCACAATGCTTCTGTTATTAGCTGACCTGTTTAATGTCTGGTTGTTAGTACGCCAGTCTCTCTTTTTCAGGACTTGCTCCTGTAGCCAGCTCTTTTCACAGGCAAAACTGAGGGCTCAAAACAATAGTAGACAACCATTCTTACAGAAAATCCTGTCAGTCACATATACCAATATTTTTTGATGACTTGAAAAATGGGTGGGTTCAAATAAAAGGTGGCATGTTTAAAGTTATTTAACACATCTAGATATAAATATCAGGAAACGAAAGCTAAAATTCTGATCTATTGTGTAAGGGGTGAACTGATAATCCTTTAACATGCCGTTTTTCTAAAACAAACCTGAACTTTTTCTAAGACTTGTATTATGGGTTGTGGGCATTTCTTTAAATGATTGACAAGAACACTAACTACACATGAATCCTGGTGCTTGCATGAACACAGAGGGGTGTTCATGTAAGTCCAACTGGACACAAATGAGTGAATTCTGGAGTTTAATTCAGAACTGCTGGGTTCTGCTGTGCATCTGACGAGTCAGACGTCTAGTTAAAACTATCAATTACTGTGTGTTAATGATGTTCATATCATTAAAGTCCTTTCCAGTCTTAATGTGTTGTTTTTACACACTTTGAGTGTAACCTTCATTATTCTTTGTGTTTCCACAGAAAACATCCGATATTCATGGCTCTGTTAACCAAGACATAAGTGAGTTTTACCAGCAAAACAGAGACCTCTTAATTGTTGAGGTAGAATATATATATACATGATGACCAGTGAATGTTTACAGCAGGCAACATTAACGGCTGCCCTGCAGCTCTTTAGTCTCCCTGCACAGGGACCAATGTCTTGCCTTTTTCTTACCTAAGTGACCTAAGTGCATGATGAAGGGCTTTTAAATGGCCATCTGGCAACTGTGTAAAACACATTTTGACTTAAAAGTCATAAAGGTGTATACAATAATTATCAGCCTGAAACTATAGTTTTGCAATTGCAGAGAACTGCCTCTGTGTCTTTGTATTTTCATCAGTATATATGACATTGATTTAAGCTATCCAATTCAGATTAGAAACCTGATCTCTCTCTCTCTCTCTCTCTCTCTCTCTCTCTCTCTCTCTCTCTCTCTCTCTCTCTCTCTCTCTCTCTCAGAAGTAAGGGAAGTTGTATTTGTGATTCAGAGTCAAAAGAATTCGTACCACATTGAGAGGGCAGAGCGAAGGAGAGCACACCTTTTTGCCCAAGGGCAGGTAGACCCAGCTAATCTTTCTTACATTATTCACAATCACTCTTCCACGGTTTTCTCTCCCACTGTGCATGCCACGATTAAAGGATCTGCAGAGCTTGTTTTCAGCTACAAACAGCAGTAGCTAGATTTTAAAACCAAACAAAGCTAGACTTTGCCAAGTGCAGTGAAAAAGAAAACTAGGGAAATGGGAAATCATCCAAATCTTAGACGAGGCATGCTTTAAACTCTCAAAACACTGTAAATTCCTTGAGACAATGGAGATCTGGATGTGTTTGCAGCTACACCTGGTATATGTGTAGATCCCATAAAGCAATCCTAGAAATGTGGGTAATAATGGTACGTTATGTCTCAACTAATGAATAAATAAAACATTTAAAATCCTTTCAGTAGGCAGCATTTATTTTTATTATGTGCTATTGCCCTTTGATGGATTATAATTTGATTACCTCATTTGGTTCACATTGTTTGCAGATGTCATAACATTTAGTTCAGTAGTTTAGTTGTAGTTGTGCCACCCAGCTACTCTGTTCAAAGCGGAGAATGGTGTAATCGATCATTTTGCCATTAACCATGACCAGGGTTGGGAAGGCTACTTTGGAAATGTAATAGGATACAGATTACAAATGACCCTATTTAGAATGTAATAAGTAGTGTAACTTTTCAATTACTTTATAAAAGTAAAGTAACTGATTACATTTGATTAATTTTTGATTACTTTTAAGTTTCTAATGGATGTTTTCAACTAAATCATTTCCAAACATTTATACCAGGCAGGGTTAACCTTACAGTAGTACTCAACTCTGTTTACTGTTAGAATTTTCAAAATCTGTCATCACTTGAATTAAGATTATAGTCATTTAATTTTAAGCACAGACACTACAAAACCAGACTTCATAACAAAAATTGTTTAATACTGTTTTAGGAATCAAATCTTTGCATAGCTATGACAGGACACACTAGCAAGTAACAATAGAAAAAAAGAAAACAAAAACATAAGGAAAAATAAAGCATATACATAAACCCAAATAGGCAATAAAATCGTTAATAAAAGTTAATAAAAGAAAAACACTGGTGTCTCATGGCCTTCAATGCAATTAGGGAAAGAAATTAATTAAATCTGTGTGTGTGTGTGTGTGTGTGTGTGTGTGTGTGTGTATACACTCTTTATACTCCAAAAATCAAACTGGACAACCCTCGAGAAAAATAGATTATATTTTTGGAAATGAAACTGCAGCAGATTGTCATCATTCAGATCGTAAGTCACTTTTCAGTTGAAAGTCATGCAGCAGTCTAAAGCACTGATTTTACAAAGGACACTCAAAATGAAAATGGCTTAACGTAACATTACTTTGGCCAGAAGAGTCTGTTGGTGCCCTGAATTTCACAACTCAATGACTTTGTGAGTATCATAACGTATGCTACAATGCTAAAATAACTAAGCTATATTAGGTCTGACATTACCAACACATTTCAAGGAGGAAAAATGTGAGCTATATATTTTCTGTCAAAGGGTTCATAAATAGAAGTGTGCCTGGTAAAGGTAGCTAGCAGACTAGCTCATTTGTTCTGAATGTTTTGAATACAGGTCTTGAATACACTATGGGGGTGATGAACGCGCTGCTGTGTTTTGGTGGATTTTTTCCACATAGCAGCTACGGTAAATTGACTGACTACTCCGTCAATTTTTATTATACAGAAACCAGTAATATATCATTCCAAACTAAAGGGTCTGTTTTTATTTCTGTACACTCACAATAATGACAAAAACCATATGCTTTTATAAAATAAAGAAAGGCTAGGTTACATACCTGCAGATGCTTTTTCAGGTTCGACATTGAAGCCTTTGATGCCGAATGCTTCTTAACAGCTGGCAAACTAATTTTGCACTGAACTGTTAGATTTGCGCCCTTATCGGATTTCAGGATGAAATTATTTTTAAATTTCCAGCACTGAAATGCATTTTTATCACTCCCCATGGTGCCAACTCTCAGACAGGTTGTAGTAGCCTAAAGTTTTCAGCGGTAATGTTGATTAATGTAATTAGCAGACTTGGCACGCCGCAAATTCAAACCAGAGAACCAATCAAAAGCATCAGAATAGCACCGCTTTAATCAATTCTAGCAACACATTAATATTATTCAACATATCCTAGTTTTTTAAAGAAAATATTCAGATGTAACCCTATTTGTAATCTTTAATATTTTCATAAGTAACTGTAATTTAATTACATATTTTTTCTCAGTAACTGTAACGAATTACTGTTACATTTATTTTGTAATTAAATTACAAATTGTAAACTAGTTAATGTAACTAGTTACTCCCCAACCCTGACCATGACACACATTGTTCTTCTGTGAATGGGGGAAAAAAAGTTATCCACAGAATATCTGTAGGATTGTCAAGTGGCTCAAGAGTTTTTAGCAAAACTTATCAGTTTTGGCAATAAGGGCATTAGTTTTGACATTTTTTAAAAATGTCATTATTTTTTAGAATTTTTTAAAGCACCTGCTGTATTCCCCAAATGCCATAAAAGCAATTGTGAAAGACAATTAAAATTAAAGCTTAAACTGCTACTGCGCTTTTTATTGATCAAAGGCTCGGCTGTCTTATTGTTAGCTGGAGGCAGAGTAAATGATTTTGAGTCATGGTTGATTGCCTATACAGGACTGCGATTCGAGCTATGAGAGCACACTCAGATTCCCACATGATTATACTTGCAATCAAAAAACACCATGATGCTCAGTTCTGCAAAGATCATTTATACAGAGTGCAAGACTTCAAACATTATTTACATCTAAAATATAGTTTTATTTTATATATATTTTAGACCTGCCAGATTCAACATTCTAAAATCCCATTTCTTTGTGTAGATTTATAATAGGATATTTCATCCTAGGTTCCCTAAATTCATTTGTTGAGACATTGTATATTTATTGTCAAAGCTATATTAAGCAAGAGCAGCATTAATGATTTGGCACAATAGCACTTGCTATGATCTAACACTGAATAGTTCCATAGATTAGTGAGCCTTTGAACTCACAAGCCAGCTCACTATGGATCTTTAGTTCCTTTATTTTCTCATCTGCTTTCCTGTTACTTGAGTTCAGTGTCTGTTTGATTCATGTGCGTTCTGTAAAGCAGTAAAGTGTACTGAGCATAGGAATTATAGTGATTGTGTATCACTTGCTGAGTTTGGTAGGACCCGAGTTCTGATTTCAGCAATTGTTTAAAAAATCTGCGTATGTCAACTGATGGAAAAACTTATATATTTCTTACAACAATTATGAAACACTTTAAATCGCTGCCACTCATGTTCCATGTACAGTTAGGTCAATAAATATTAAGCATGGACACAGTTATTGTTGTTTTAGCTTTCTACCATAGTATATTGAAGTTGAGATTAAACGATGAATATTAATTCAGCGTGTGCAATGGATATAACAGTCTTCACACCCCTGCTAAAATGTCAAGTTTTTTTTGTGCACAGAAGATTTTCTCGATAGTTTTTGCAAAAAAAAGAGTGGGAAAAATATCGCCAAGGTGCAACAAGGTTATTGTAATTTTTTTTTTTTTTTTAAATTTGTTCCACTTTTTCCTAAAAAAAGTTTCAGATTGTTTGTCAGTTCATTTTTATCTGTTGTAATTTCAGAGGTGGAAAGAGTAATAAAATATTCTACTCAAGTAAAAGTACTGTTACTTCAATGAAATTTTACTTAAGTACAAGTAAAGTTACCGGGCTAAAAATCTACTCAAGTAAAAGTAAATAGTAACTCATTTCACATTTACTCAGAGTAAAATTTGCTGAGTAACTTTTTTTTTTTTTTAACAGCATGGGTGGGGTATTCTGGGGTAGTTAAAAAAAAGACAAGGGGATATAATTCTCAAACAGTTGTTTTTAATTGAAGAAACAACTTTACAAATTAAAGTGCAATAAAAATAAATAAAATAAAAATAAATAAATAAAATAAGAGAACCTTATAAAACATTTAGTGAAGTAGGAGTCATTTTAGTGCAGATCATCCCATTAAACATTTTAAACATTACAACCATTGAATATGGCATAAACTGTGGATTCAGTAGAGCATCCTTTTCTTCTCTCACATTTTGTCTTTTACATTTTATAATGCACACTTATTGCTGACTGAGCTGAAGATATGAACATGATTATGAAAAATAGTTAACATGTTTATACTAAATTCAGTGTCATATTTATATTAAAATGGATAGTTCAGTCATTTTGAAGTGGGCTTGTATGAGGTATTTATGCCTAGCCAGTGTATTACCTGCAGCAGTCAGTGCTCAGCACTCTCCCTGTTTGGAAGAGCAAAGAGATACACTGAGCATGTAGACAGCAACAAAAAACATTATATCTCCCTAAATGAAGTCTTTTTGCTGTCGGTGTGCTCGACACTGTGCTCTGCTCCTGCAGACTAGAAGAGTGCAGAGTGCTGTCTTCTCTGGGTAACACACTGACTCGAAACAAGTACCTCATTACAACCCTGCTTCAGAACAACTGAATTATCACGTTAACATTCACACAGTTGAATTGGATGTAACTGTATATGACCTCATATACCTACTTACATTTAAACAGGTGGACATTTTAACGGGATATCATTAGCGTTATAAACTAGGTAGAAAAAAACAAGTCATTCTGGCTACTGATAAAACAAACAAACAAAAGAACCATTTATTCATTTGTTTACTGACTTTTACAGATTATAAAATAAAAACATTGTTTATTTCAGTAGCAGTCCACGACTTGAGTCTAATGTGAGTTATGCACTTTCGCAGCAAACAAAAAAAAGTCTCGTTAAAAGTCCTATTATAATTTGTCATTTAGGATAATGAGAGAAATCACAAACGCAGATTCAGCTCACGCATTGAACAACTCCGGTGTTTTCCTCAGTGACGAATCAGAACGTTTTTATTGGAAACTGCATTCTCAACACAAGTGTGTGATTGGTTATACAGTAATGCCCAATTCTAATACGAAATCAGCAGATCTACTCTAAAATATAACTCTTTTCATTCATTTCATACGACACTAAATCGTACCACTGGTAATATAGGTAGCTTAATCGTGCATTGAAATTTTTGCCCTGAATCCCCGTTAATTTCCAACCCTGGTGCTAACCAACATTAGCAATGTCACGCACTGATGCAACGGAACAGTACAACAATAAAGTAAACTAAAGATGTATAAGTATTATTAACTTACCTCAACATGCTTGCGTAGGTTTGATTTTGAGCTTTTGTAAGCTGCCAGTTCAGTCACCTTGGGCAAACACAGCTTACCCTGCATAATAAAGCTGTTGCCTTTCTTGTACTTAAAGTCAAAGTGGTCTTGTAAATATGGCCAGGGGTTCGTTTCAGAAGAATTCTACAGCATTTCGCTTTCAGCTGGGTCTACATCATTTGCGTCTTGTGAGTTAGCGTGCCGTGTTTGTTCTCCCACCTATCAATCAATCAATCAATCAATCAATCAATCAATCAATACAGTAGTTTCCAGGACCCCCCCCCCACATTATTTTTATTTATTTTTATTTTTATTTTTGAAGTACAATACTTCAATCAAAAAATACTTAAGTAAAAGTAAAATAGCTACTTTAAAAATTAATTACAGTAATTACAATTACAGTAACGCGAGTAAATGTAATTTGTTACTTTCCACCTCTGTGTAATTTCACACTGAGGGTGGATAAAGTTATGGCATAATTTATCTTGCTTTCCTTGGTTTATATCACAATAAGCTGCTTTAACATGGCTGTGTAAACATTTTATATCTGTATTTACATCCAGATCAGGTGAACAGTGTAGGAATTACAGCTCCCCAATCTTTGATTTTTTTTTTTGTAGTTTATATTGAAAGTTGAACCAAAGGACTGACATTTTGAAATCATCTCTAGACCTTTTTACCTACTTACTTGTTTCTGAAATCATGAGAGAATAAACAATAAGAGGCCATTCACTCTGTCTGGGTGTAAATACCCTTACATTAATACTGTAACAAAAACTTTTTGCCCAAATATTTATGGACCTGACTGTATACAGTATAGTGATAGAATGCGAGCAAACAAATTACACATGGACTGCCTCCTAGGCTGTCTACTTCTTAACATTTAGTATTGTGATTAAAAATACCCTGCTACTCTCCAAGAAAATGAAAGGTCTCTTCAGCAGGTTTCTGGTTGTCTTGCAGAGCTTGCCAGCTGTAGTGCTTCTCCATGAGTTGTCAGAATATGATGGAAACTGGGGGATTCTTCCTGCACTACCTCAGTGAGCACCACTTTTATCTGTAAGACAGGATAGAGGCATGCGAACAAGCATATTAGTTGTAGACAATTTCACATACATAACGGTACATAAAGGGAGTGTGATGACTTTTCTCACAATACTGTACATCAGTAATTAATTCACAATAACTAATGTATATTTCTTTAATGAACTGTAATTCTCATGGTTCCTGCAATTACAGACTTAAAAGAATGTTTTGATATCAAGTATATAATCTTTCAACAGACAAACCTAGATGGAAGGTTAGTGGAAAAAGTCTCTTTGTGATTGTTGGAGGCTCCAGAGAAGCTGTTTTTGAGTCTTTTCCCATTCAGAATAATTTCCATCTTTCCAAAATTGCTTGAAATATTTAAATGGGCTTGCCAGCTGTATTTCTGTACACATTCTATTTAACGTTGAATTGCTAGGGCTTTCAAAATTTTAACATACTGAAATATTTGTTTTTCAGTCTGGCTGAACGTTACTGCCAGAACTCTTTGTGGATTTTTTTCCTGGAGGAGGAGACCGTTGTCAATTTACGCAGACTGCTGCAGGTGCTCAGCAGATTTAACCCTTGGAGAGTGAGTTATTTTTCTATTCCACAATTCACTATTCAGTTTGATCTGTGCATTAGGCCTCTTGAAATATTTTATATTTTTGCATATGCTCTATGCAAATATATTTTCAAGTGAATAGTGTGGAATAAAAAAAAAAGAATATATATATATATATATATATATATATATATATATATATATATATATATATATATATATATATATATATATATTTTTTTTTTAATTCCACAATATTGACTTGAAAATATATTTGTTCACCTAGCTCCTTTGAGTATGCTCCCATGTTCTTTAATTTATCAAGATTAGCATAAGGTATATGAAAACCCTTTAACACCCTGTGCTGTAGTTCTAGAGTCTCAACCCACTCCACAACCCACTCCACTCCACTGTGTCAAAGCTGTTCTAAGCCTCTTTCGCCTTCCTAACAAGATTCTTGGGGAATTACTTGCACTCCAGGATCTTCTTTATATGTAGTTTAACAAAGACACCAGCATTGACTTTTGCCTCAGACAACAACAAAGAGGTCTTGAAGGTACTTGAAAGCTGAAAACTCCTTATCCATAGCTGGGACAAATTGTTTAATAAGGCCCAATTTGATGGGAAGTAGTGGCATCAGCACCTTCTGAGGTTTCACCAAAAAAAGCTTGGTGATGCCATGTATGACTTGCAACTTGTACACTTTCATTCAGTTCCATTGCTTTAGCCTTGGTCCAAGATCTTTGAGGTCACAGATCATTGAGGTCTTTATAGTATGGCTTTCTCTCAGCTCCTCCTTTGAAATTGTAATCTGGCTGTACAGCAACTTCCTCACTCTCTGGCTTGATAGCTGCTCTCTCCAGTAGTGGGTATGGGAAGCTCAAGGCAGTGTAGCACCAGGGTGATAGATGAAGGAAGGTCTGGATATGTGATTTCAGTTGCGTTCTTGCAGGGATCCACCATGCAGAAATAATAGTTGCTTGTGTCAGTGTTTTCCTGTCAAATTATTGGGAACGTGAACTTCATGCTTTTCTTTTCCCTTCTGGAACATTCTGCAAAAGAATAAAGTAAAATTGTATTTTACTCATGACTGATTCTCAATATTTCTTATATAATATATTTTTTCAATAAATTAAAACCAAATGTCCATCTTACCTTCCAGAATTGTCTGATACATCTTTGAAATGGTTCCACAGAGTACTTTTTCACTTTTGTCTTAATAAATTCCCTGCAGATGTCACAAAAATCATGTGCTGGATTCTTACAGCATCTTGATGCAATCTATTTAAAACGTTGGCATTTTTTAATTTAGGCAGCTGGAATTAAACTAAACTGATTGGATTAAGGGCCCTGTATTTATACTTTATATATTACTGGACAGTTCAAGAAATGTCTTTAAAAATTCACCTAATAAGAACATTTCAAAGTAGCTATGTCCTGATCACAAAAGCAGAGTTTGATGAAATAACACTTACTACCCAGGAACAATGATGTTTGAATTATGAGTTAAACAGTATCACGTCTAATGTAAAAATAATTAAGATTGATTTAAGATTAAGTTTGAAGTACTATTTCAAGGTATAGTTGTACATAGCCATGTATACACTGTAGACTATACAGTATAATGGTGTATATATAGATTTTATTTATGTTTTAAATTATTCATCCAAAACATGAACACAGGCTGTTGTGAAGGATAGTTTGTATGTTTATTCTATATTATAATCTATAATTTATATTATACAACAGTTAGTTCCTGTCCACTTATTTGATTTGATAAGCAGTGTTCCAGGAATGCTGATATTAAGTGTAACAGCAATGGTACATTGCACTGTTTGTATTCCTCAACTTGCTTACTACATAAAGTTCCAGTTCTCAGCTCATTTACTTAATTCTTACACTTTCTACATTACTCTCTCTCTTCAGCTGTGGCTTCTTTGAGAACTCTTTTCATTGATTGAGCAAAAATAGAGAAAATAATTAGTCATTTGTAAATCTTAGTTACTCAATATTCCGAACAACGGCACTCTTGTCCATGTCATATTGCGCAAATGTATACAGGTAGTTCATAATTGACTGGAGGTCACTTATTAAAATAGGTTATAAATATAGGCCAACAGAAAGGACAGTTTCTATGTTTTTATAATTTTTTGCCGCTTACCTGCTATTGTTTTTTGTAATTTATCCTCTACAATTAAATAGCCATGCTCAAGATCCAGTGACACTGTGCAACTCAGAGGCTTATATTTCTCAAAAGACAAAAACAGATGAGCAAAATTATGTTATTTCTAGGACATAACTGGGAGGTTTTATCAGGCCAAGATGACTTACCATTTTCAGTTCTTGTTCTGGGCAGTGTCTGATGAAGGGTCTTTTTAGGCTCCAGCCAGCACACAGGTCTCTACAACATGCCCTAACCTAGCTGTGATGGGAAGCCTAATGAGTAGGGTCAGACGGTGCAGTGCAACCGACAGTGAACACACCTTACTTGACACCTCATTTCTTGCTGGGCCAAGTTACACTGTCACTGAGTTACTGATAACTTGTTTTGTTGTTTTTTTACCTGTTGTCAGATATTGTGATGTATGCACATGTACCCCTGCTGAATCATATCCAGATACCCCAGATAGGAGCATGAAGTCTTTTGAATCACAAAATCCAGCATCAGTTGTTTTGCATCATTATGACACCACACTCTAGTTTCATGTTCACATGCCTGCAAGGGGGTCTGCCTGCCATGTAGTCCTTTTAGGTAGGGGTGTCATACCTTCAAACTCAGGTAGATGTCTCACAGAGAGCTGAAAGAGCAAATGTACAATAAAACAGGCAGAAGTTCTCATGTCTACACCTGTACAAATATTATTTATTCATCATCTGAAATGGCTAAAATCTGTTCACGGACATCAAGCACCACAGAGGGAAAATTATGTGTTTAATTGGATTAAAGTGTTACAGTGGTGTCATGCATGCCTAGACACTGCTGTTCTGTGTCAGAACATGAAGGAGATGAAAGTTAATGCAGCCAAGAGAACTTGGTGTCGGCCACAACTTCAATACTGAAGTGGCATTAAATGTGTTGTTAAAAGACATCTATCTCTCACCAGGAGTGGTTTTTGGGAAGAGCTCTTTACGATGCTAGTGCGACAATTATCCACCACTATGCCTTCTCAGAAGAGCTGACTGCTTTCAGCTACCCTGATTTTGCTGCTGGCTGGGCCCTTAGCTGCTCTGTGGTTAAAAGGTGAGGCTATGAGTTTATCTGGTTGCCCTTTTTTACTTAAGAAATGCTTCTAAGGTAATTTGCATTAGGCAAATATCAATTGACTTAATTCATTTGGAATTTCAGATTAGCTGATTACATGAAGCATGAGCCACCCAAATCAGATTTCACCATCGACCTTAAGCATGAGGTATGTTTGTCTTAAAAAAAATCCAGGTCTGAGCTTTTCCAGAATTTTGCCAGTGTCATCAGTTTTCTGGCTCACTATCCCAGGTAGCTGATGTTAACATATTTTTTGCTGGCTGTTTAATTTTTTGGTATTTAATAATTTATTATATATTTTGATTTAAAACATCTACTATTTTGTTTTATTTTATCTGTCAGGAAACATGAATATCTTACATGTTGTGTTAGATGAAAATATATATTTATGCACATACATATAAAGTGCATCCGGAAAGTATTCACAGGGCTTCACTTTTTCCACATTTTGTTATGTTACAGCCTTATTCCAAAATGGATTAAATTCATTATTTTCTTCAAAATTCTACAAAACAATACCCCATAATGATAACATGTTAGAAATCTTTGCAAATTTATTAAAAATATAAAAACAACAACAAAAAAAAAAACCCCGGATGTACATAAGTATTCACAACCTTTGCTCAACACTTTGTTGAAGCACCTTTGGCACCAATTACAGCCTCAAGTCTTTTTGAGTATGATGCTACAAGATTGACACACCTATTTTTGGGCAGTTTCTCCCATTCTTCTTTGCAGGACCTCTCAAGCTCCATCAGGTTGGATGGGGAGCGTCGGTGCACAGTCATTTTCAGATCTCTCCAGAAATGTTCAATCGGGTTCAAGTCTGGGCTTTGGCTGGGCCACTCAAGGACATTCATAGAATTGTCCTGTAGCCACTCCTTTGTGACCTTGGCTGTGTGCTTAGGTTTGTTGTCCTGTTGAAAGATGAACCGTCGCCCCAGTCTGAGGTCCAGAGCGCTCCAGAGCAGGTTTTCATCATTCGTCTCTGTACGTTGCTGTATTCATCTTTCCCTTGATTCTGACTAGTCTCCCAGTTCCTGCAGCTGAAAAACAATCACAGCATGTTGCTGCCAGCACCATGCTTTACTCTAGGGATGGTATTGACCAGGTGATGAGTGGTGCCTGGTTTCCTCCAGACATGATGCTTGCAATTCAGGACAAAGAGTTCCATCTTTGTTGCATCAGGCCAGAGAATTTTGTTTCTCATGGTCTGTGAGTCCTTCAGGTGCCTTTTGGCAAACTTCCCCAGATCCTTCCCCAGATCTGTGCCTCGATACAATACTGTCTCAGAGGTCTACAAACAATTCCTTGGACTTCATGGCTTGGTTTGTGCTCTTACATGCACAGACATGTATGTGCCTTTCCAAATCACGTCCAATCAACTGAATATACCACAAGTGGACTCCAATCAAGTTGTAGAAACATCTCAAGGATGATCAGTTGAAACAGGATACACCTGAGCTCAATTTTTCAGTGTCATGGCAAAGGCTGTGAATACTTATGTACATGTGATTTTTTTCGTTTTGTATTTGTAATAATTTTGCAAAGGTTTCAGACAAACTTCTTTCATGTTGTCATTATGGGGTATTGTTTGTAGAATTTTATGGAAAATCTTCTTCTTCTTTCGGCTTTTCCCTTCAGGGGTCGCCACAGCGAATCATCTCTCTCCACCTATCCCTATCTTCTGCATCCTCAACACTTGCACCCACTAGCTTCATATCCTCATTAATTCCATCCATATACCTCCTCTTTGGCCTTCCTCTTTGCCTCCTGCCTGGCAGCTCCATGTCCAACATTCTCCTACCAATATACTCACTCTCCCTCCTCTGAACATGTCCAAACCATCTTAATCTGGCTGTAGAATTTTATGGAAAATAATGAATTTAAACCATTTTGGAATAAGGCTGTAACATAACAAAAGGTGGAAAAAGTAAAGCGCTGTGAATACTTTCTGGATGCACTGTTTATATGAAAGTTGCGTTATTGCTTCCTGACTGCTTCAGTATTTGCCACTGATATAGGATAGTGATTATTCCTGCCAGCTGAAGCAAATAAAGCTGTGGTTTAGTAAAACAGTTGTGGTTGTAGTAAAACACTCTCGTTTTCTGAGCTCATATGCTGGGTCCTTAAGCATGTGGAACTTCAGCATGCATGAAATGAATATTTACTTGATTGACTGCCTATACCTTACTGGCAAATCATTGCAGTTTTATTGTGCATAACCTTTTCTATTTAACATTTTAGTTGGTTTTAAAAATGACCATTTTACCATTACTTGTGTTGTTTCTGAGGCGATGTGAATTTAATTCTGAGGATGGAGACATTTATAAATTAAGGAATTAATCTGTTTTTAATGCTCCTTTCAAGTTGAGAAATTCTCTCCTGCCATTTGTCATCATGACATTATTTTGAAACATGAC
>JAUCMX010000015.1:7088063-7289556 GCA_033459395.1 Hemibagrus guttatus
GACACGCTACAGGACTACTCACTTGACCCTCAGGGTACTCCAGATGTGTCCTTGGCAGCATCTGCTGGACTGCAAGCTGGTTTTCCCCTGACAGCAAGGGTTGGAGTAATAGAGCAGATTCATTCTCATCTTGTTCCCATGCAGTGACTGAATCCTCAAAAAACTCAATGAAGCCCTCCAGATTGTCGGTAGAAGCTATCTTAGGGAGTGTCACATATGGTGGGCTACAGCAGCTTCTGCCCACTCTCAGACTGCTCCTGAGCAAGGCCTTTAACGCATATCTGCTGCTCACTGTGCAGGTTGACAGGTGGTGGAGTCTGGCGAGGAACTTTCTTTTCAATGCACTTTGAAAAACTCAAAACAAGAACCAAACAAATGTTTTATTATTCATTTCTCCACATTTCTGCCAATCTTTTACAGCTTATTATTAAATACTTGCTATACTCTTCCATAGCCAGTATACCAGTAAAAGGTATGCTAACTTCTGATCGGTGAGTTTGATTGTATTTACACATCCATTTGTTGTTGCACTGTTTTGTGATGTAGAGATATGAAATTTCTAGGACAGTATGTTTGCTATACGGTACACTTGTTCTACAAAGGAAACTTGTTTTGCCATGATACTGGTCACCCTTGAAAATGTAACCATTGTTCAGAGATGGCAATAGATAGCTATCTCTGTGCATTTTAAAATCTGCAAGGACCCAGCTGCAACCCTTGGAATGGAAAATCTGTCTTTCTCTTACTTTTTTTTCATACTCTCTCTCTCTCTCTCTCTCTCTCTCTCTCTCTCTCTCTCTCTCTCTCTCTCTCTCTCTCTGAAGATGAGACTCTAACCTGTGATGTGGTTTTTGTATAGTAATGCATCTTTTATGGTACAGTATGTAATATCTCTCTCTATCATTTTCAATATAGTCAGTGTTTATTAAGGGCCTAGTATCATATTTTGGAACAAATGGCAGGTTCCAGACAGTTTGTTTGTGTCTGTGTGTTTGTGTGTGTGTGCGCGCGCTCGTGTGTGTGTTATTTGTTATTTGGTAATAAGAAAATGACTATTTCTTTGGTGTGTGTACAGAACACTTGAACATATCTCTGTGATTTCCCCTCATCTCTCTGTACAAGTTACTCTCCTCTTGCTAATCTCTTCCTTTCCTCTATCTGTCCATAATAGTCATAATCCTGGGCCTATATTCCGAAATACAGTCCATTTCCACTGTGTGCTCTTTTGACCAAATTAGCACCCACAGGACACAGATGTGTGTGAGTAAACAGTGACTGCAGCATCCTGGGTCTTCTAGAAGATTCATCTGCCTATTAATTCTGTCATTTCTTTGTTATTGCCTTTTATGGTTGATTCTTTTTGCAAGTTCTTATGTTTTATTAGGCATGCTGCTTTATTGCCTTTGGAGTAAGGCTAGCAAGTTACAACATCTGTGTGTTTTTCAGCCTAAGACTACGATGCAGAATCAAAGGCCTAATAAACTAACAACCAAGCAATTAGGCACTGTTTTTGCACCTCTTTGTAGAGAGACGTGTTCATCTTCCTAATAACATTTTTTCCTCAATAGCTTTATAATGGTTTACTCTGGGGTTTCTACATAAGAATTTTATATAAATTAGTAAACAAGGAAACGAAGGAAAAAATGTCTTTTTCTAAAAAGAGATATATATATAAATTCACATAATGTACATAATATTCACATAAAACAGTTTAATGTAAAGATACTGATATTGTTATTTTTCATTTAAATCACATAATGTGTGTGCTATATGTTGCCTCGTTCTTTCTCTAAACCCCCATCCACCAACCCACTAATATTTTACCAGCAGTGTATAATTTTATTCTAAATTGTTCAGTTTGGTTCTCAGGTCACTGTGCAAAGACGTTTGCAATTTTAAGGAGGTTTCTCAGTGGAGAAGTGACACAAACACCCTGGCTACTCCTAGTAGACGATGACACATTGATAAGGTAACACATCTGGCAGCATAGTGAAATGCACAGGTACATGCTGTCCCTAAGCAAAAAAACAGAATCAGGCTAATGTTAACCTGAAAAACAGGTGCACCTGGAGAGAAGAACTGACTGTGTGTTAAAGAACAGACATCAACTTTGTCATCTGATCAGATGTCCTGATTCAGAATATATGTTTATATCTGTGCTTTTGCCACAGTTGATGCAAACATATTGTTCTACATATTTTGGTCTCAGTTGTAATGGAGCCTGCTATATTCTTGGAGGGAGATAAAAATTATGTGTGTTGTGATTGCTTTCTAGTCTGCCCAGACTCCGGCGACACCTGCGCTGTTACGACCCTAATGAAGCTGTGATTATTGGTGAGCGCTATGGCTATACCCTCACTAAGAGGGGCTACAGCTATATCACTGGTGGTGGAGGGTAAGTCTGTAAAATCAACCTCCCAGTGTTGTTGCTGTAATGTGGAAACTTTACAGCACTCAGTGCTGTACACAGTGTGGAAAATGTAAGCAATTTAGCATAACCAATTTGAATACGTGCAGGATATTGGACCGTGGAAGAAAATAGGAGAACCCGTAGGAAACCCACATGAACACAGGCAGAGCATGTGAAACTCACAGACATTAACACTTAGGAGCTCAGGGTCAAACCCAGGACCCTGGATCTTTGAGGCTGAAGTGCTACCCACTATGCCAATGCTCTATCTTGTGTAGTATTCTTTAAAGCAAACTAATATGTCTCTACTGAATATAGTAACTAAAAAGGTAGAGTGACCATGGTGTGCATGTGAAGTGCAATAGAAGAAAAATTAGAGCACGCCACTGCATCAGGATGTCTTGTTCCACTAAGAAAACAATGTATGTACCAGTTTGAGCACACTGCATTTAAAACATTTATTCTTTTATGAAACTCAATAGGAAGTAGAGGTTTTTCTTTACACTGATTGTTGAATGAACAAAGAAAAAGAAAGTGCTATCACTGTTATATCAGCAGCCTTCTAAACCTTTCTAAATGAAAAAGTGAACTTGTGAATGAAAAACTGCTGGATCTGTAATCTGCTTGTCCCAGGAATCTGCAGTAACATTTTATCTACCTCAGATGGTCAAACGGTAGACAAATCATGCAGAAGATGAATAGAACTGCAGCATGAATAAACTGCAGAATGGAACCGAAGAATGCATGTCTTTTTAAAGTTTAGCCCCCATCTCAGTCCTGTGAATAATTAGTACACCTGCACACAACAAAAGCATTTCAGGTAATGCAGCTAATGTTTAAGCTATTAGTATGTTGTGTATCAGCTCTTTGTGTTAGAACAGAGCAGGAGTAAAACGGGAGCAGAGTTAAAAAGATAGAATTTCCTACTTGGCTGTTACAAATGAGTTTCTTTTAGTTGATTGCTTTCCGAACAATGGAGATGTGTTTGTGGTAGCTTAGTGGCTAAGATGTTGGCCTACCGATCAGAAGGTTGTGAGTTCAAATCCTAGGTCCACCAATTGCTCAGTTGTATAAAAATGGGATAAAATGTCAGTCGCTCTGGTAAATGCCAGAAATGTAAATGAATAACTTAGATTATCTTATTACAAAGACTCATTCTGGATGAATTACGGTTTCCTTTACATCATGTGGGCATGGGTGCGTGGGCATCGCTTACCTTGGGAAGAAATGGCACCAGCATGCACTATGTAAAGAAGGCAAGCTGATGGAGGCAGTGTGATGCTTTGGGCTGTGTTCTGCTGGGAAACTTTGGGTCCTGGCATTCATGTGGATGAGCTTTAATAGACCAAGTGCACCCCTTCATGAAAACAATACTCCCTAATGGCAGTGGCCACTTTCAGCAGGATAAAGACATAAAACACTGCAAACACTGTTCAGGAATAGTTTGAGGAACGTGACAAAGAGTTGAAGGTGTTGAAACTGGAAAAAACCCCTGAAATTTACAGGACTTACAGGCTGTTTCTGCTGCACAAGAGGCAGACCTACACAATATTTGGCAGGTGGCTTGGGCTGTTATGGCTGATCGATATAGTAATGAAATTTGCATTACAGCTCTTGTGTAACATGTTACTGTATTTTCTGTGACCAATGCTGTAGTAGTCAGTATCAGTATATCTTTACATTTAATGCTTGATTTGACTTTAACCCTTATTGTCTCTCAGCTCATAATTCCACTCTGCCAAAATTATGCTCCAGTTTTCTATATTGCCTCTGTGCACGTTTGTTCCTGTTGTTTAATTTTTCTTACATTTTTCTGTCAGTACGGTGTTCAGTAGAGTGGCAGTGTTGAAAATCCTCTCCAGCAGTTGTAGCTGTTACAGTGAAGATGCTCCAGATGACATGGTATTAGGAAGGTGCCTTAACACACTGGGATTGCCGGTTACACACAGCCCACAGTTTCACCAGGTAATAGACATACAAAGTTTTTTTTAACATTTATTATTACATTTTTTAACCTTCATTTCAAGGTCAAAATGACCAAATATGGCAATTTTATATATATATATATATATATATATATATATATATATATATATATATATATATATATATATATATATATATATAGTGAGAGTTCAGCCTTTAAACAGAACTTTATACTGACAACTTTAATAGATTTGTGGAGAACTATAAATTCTACTGCCAAGCCATAAATGGTCTCTCTTGTGGCCCACAGGCACGTCCAGATGATTATCCGAAAGAGCTGCTGCTCCGTCAGAGCCCTATCTCCTTCCACAAACACTGGAACATCAACCCTGTGGCAGTGTACCAGCAGTGGCTGATGGACTCTGAGGATCTGCTCCAGCAGAACTTTAGCAGAGAGAACAGAGAGGAGCTCTAAACCAGTGGCTCTCTTTCCTGTTGTAAGCATATATACTGTAGGGAAATTTGTTTTTATTTTATTGATGATTTTTCTGTTTATTGCATTTTTATTGCATTTTTATTCCATTTTTTTGTTAACACTTGGCAATATATTTAACATTTGTATTTGTAATATTTGCAGAAGTAATTTGGCAAATGCTTTTATTCAGAGTGACTGACTAGCGAAGATCACAGAGGAGTTGATAGACTTGCTGCAGAGCAAAGCAGTGGCTCTATGACAGGTCTGGGATTTAAAAATTAAGCTTAAGAAATATTCCTTATATATTTATCGGAACAGTGTTTCTTATAAGAAAATTTCTTAAGAGTCAGAATTGAAAAACTGTAATTTTCTACATTTGTTTTTGATATTTTTTTTCTTGAACCGTGAAAGATTTCATGATTGGCAAGTCTCTACAGGTATTATGAAATCTCTTGTTTTATCTTTGCCAAAAACTCACAGTGGTGGAATTTAAAGGTCAGTATCGAGTGAATATCAGTGAATTAATTTCTCCTCTGGCTGTAGACCTCCAGGACGTCATCAGCTGTCTCCTCAATGTTCCCATGCTAGGGAGTTGCTAGCTGGCTAGAAGGGTTTAAACTGAAACTGAGAACAAATTTACTGCAGTTAGTTAATCCTGCTTCTCACCATAACATATGGTAACTAATAGAATATTATTGAACACATCATTTGATTGTTAAATATTGAATTGTAATAACTTTGTTGACTTTTATTAACTTTAGAATGATTCATTTATCGCTTTATGATCATTATTGTACAATGTTATTTAACACACATACAATCAGCTGATACATTATGTTGCCCAGATATGAATTAGCAGTTATACAATATTTTATGGGAGGTATTAAAACCTGAAGTTCAATTTCTTTTGTTTAACTCTTTTGAATAAATCTCTGTTCAAAAACAGTAGAAGGTTATCTAACCTTTAATCTTGGGAAACATCTATCATCTTATCAACTTTTTTTCAGTTGTTGTTGTCCTTTCCTGCCCTTCCTGACACAACCCTCCCAATTTATCCAGATTTGGGACTGGCACTGAGAGTTAATCCCTCACTGGCCAGGTCGGTTCCCTGCCCAGGATACAAACCCTGGGCAACGGTTGGTGTTGTTTAATTAAAGTATTTTGTCCCTTTAATTGTGCTGTACAGACAGTTTAAAAGACTCTTGTCACACCATGTGAGCTGAGACGGATGCAAGAGTATTTTCAGTTTTTAGCATATATTTCAGTATTTAACAGTGTATTCATTCAAACCACAGTTACAAAATCAAAGGCCAGTGGAGCATTTGGCAACATCGAAAAATGAGAATGCAACAAAAAACAGGATATTAATACACAGACAATAGGTAAGTTCAGATAAGACACACTGAGTGTTAGTGTGCAAAGTTTGTGCAAATTAATTTCCCTTTTAAATGTGTGTGTGTGATTAGAACTCCAGAGACTTTTAACATGCAGGTAGTGTGTGGAGCTGGGGAATTGTAGCTTGTGGCAGCTTGTATTGTATGTTATGTTTATATACATATATGTAATATGTTTGAAGGTTTTGGTGTGTTCTAAGAGTTGAATTGCACAGATGGAGTTGACAGAACAACTGTCAGTCCAGATGGTCCAATATAAAGAAACTATGTGGAAAAAATGCACATCCATCCACTTTTTTGTAGATCAATAAAATGATACTGAAATAACAATGATGTACAGAATGTTTCTGTTACAGTCCATGCAGCATTTTCATTTTTTCATTTACATTTTTAGTAAGCACCAGCATTTTAGGGCACATTCTGCTGCACATGATAAATTGCAAATTTTCATTGAATTTGCCTGGAGCTTTAATTTGGCCAATAATAATACTTTTGTGAACTTCATCACAGTTTTTAATTTTCTGACTAAATTTCCCTATTAAAATGTCTGGATGTTTAATCTTTATTATTTTAAGTAAAAGAATCAACACTGATTCAAAGTTGCCAAATTGTACAGGTTGAACAGAGAAAGAGCCACATTGCTAGTTTTAATTTACTTGTAAATTCATAAAGCATTTAAAATTGAACATTGTTGAAACTTCCTTATTTAGTGTTTTCAGCCAGAAGACAAGGTGCAGAGATGAACATTACAAGCTAGAGATGCAGTTTGCACTGTAAACATCTGATTTTGAGTAGTTTGACAAAGACCTCGCATGTAAATATAGACAACAAACTGTCTTAACCCTCCTGTCTGAATCACACCTGTGACATTTTACATTATTTGGCAACAAATGCAAGTATACATGTCATATGTGATTGGTTTATCCCTGTGGTATATATCCTAAGCTATTTTCCCCAGTTTGGTCATTTGCCAATTCCTACCCATTAGCCTGTATGTATACTTAATTAGATTTTTTTTCTTGTGAAGAAGCTATATTTTAGTACTCAATCTTCCCTCCATTTCAGAGTTGTTAAATTAATGTTCCATTACAAAATGTTGAATGTTCTCTGATTACTTAGTTTAGTTAATAAAATTATCACTCCAGATGATGTTTACTCAATCAGAATACCTGAATTGTCCATCCTTTTAGTCAAATTAATTGCTGAAAGCATTTAAAAAAAAAAAAACCCATCATAATCATTAATTTTCTTTTACAGAATGTGGTATGGCCTGGAGAGCCCCTGCAGAGTGGCTTGGGAAGAGCTATGTGTTGGGATGTACTAGAAATCTCTGGCATCCTATGATGTTTCCTCTATGGCATTTACATCATGCATGTTGGCCTCGGCCATCTCTTACTGTATGGAACCAAGCAGGACCAAGTTCTGTGGGCATGGGGTCTGGTACTTTGCCAAAGCTTCAAGAGCGCATCTTAGCCAGTCATATGGTATATTCTCCTCAGAAGCTCCAGTGGTCAGGGTTCATGATTTTCACCAGGTCGGCTAAGGTAGAAATGTGTAGGCTTCTCCATGCCTGTCAAACCTCATGTGGCAGCTTGAGTAGAAAGCAATATATATCCATCTTTTTTGTTACTCCTGCCTGGATCATGTGGCCTATCCGATACTAGTAAGTGGGTATGACTCCAACACTTGCCAAGATCTCATATTTTTAGACTTTTTTCACAGTTTCTCACTGTGTTGAAATTGGATATTCTTTAGAATGCCTGCTGAACCTGTCTAGATATAGGTCAGTCAACCTTCTTCCAGTTCTCACTCTTGGTAATATGTTCAAAATAGTAATTATCAGTGAGCATCTTAGCGAGGAGAACAAATGACAGCCACTGCCACTGTTCCTGCACACCATTTGCTGTGCTGCATTGGGTCCTTAGTAGGTTTTCAGACAAAGGTTGTCTGCTTGAGTAACTTATGTTGTATAATAGGATCCATGTCTATTCCTGGACATGAAGAGAGTGCCTCAGCCCCCTCCATGGTTTTCACCAGACAGGCTGTGGTGGTAATATGCAGGCTTCTCAGTGGGGCAGCATGAGGGATAGCAATCCTTAGCCAGCATTTCTGTATTTGTATATGTTTTGTGAGCACGCCATAAAAGAAAAACTCAACAAGATTAGCCACTTACTTATGTGGGCAAAGCATGGCATCTCATTTAAGTCCAAATTAGGTCTGGACAGGCTCATTTAATGGAAACATTGTGCTGACTGTAGCTTTATTTATATGTAAGTACATTTTGGTGAACTGTATAGGATTTATTTTAGAAGAGCTAAAGTAATTATCATTGCAAGATTTGCCATTCTGTTAACGGGTCAGGTGCAGGAAATGTAATAAAATATTTTATAGATGACTATAAGGCTGTGGTCATCCTGGGAATTAGTTTGTTACAGCTGTTTCAGATGTAGAGTTTGTGCCTATTACTGTTGTCCCTACTGTTGTCCCTATGAGCCTTTAGGGTCAATAAAGAGTATCATGAGCTTTAAACAAAAAAAAGCATAATACATC
Source organism: Hemibagrus guttatus (assembly GCA_033459395.1). Classification (NCBI taxonomy): domain Eukaryota; kingdom Metazoa; phylum Chordata; class Actinopteri; order Siluriformes; family Bagridae; genus Hemibagrus; species Hemibagrus guttatus. The sequence goes on from JAUCMX010000015.1 coordinate 7,096,819, forward strand.
TGAAAAACTGTGATCACATTAACTTTGACCATAGTTGTGATTGTTCTTACAAGGCTGGTTTCAATATTTCAGAAACTGCAAATCTGTGATGAAATGTCATCTCTTTTCACAGAATGGTGTGAAACAACACACAGAGGGTGGCATTTTTCTGGGTGGAAATGCTTTGTTAATGAAAGAATGGCCAGACTGGTCCAAGCTGACAGGAAGTCTACAGTCATTCATCATTCATTCATTCATTCATTGTCTACCGCTTATCCGATCTATTCTCGGGTCACGGGGAGCCAGGCGTCATTGGGTATCAAGGCAGGATACACCCTGGACGGAGTGCCAACCCATCACAGGGCACACACACACACTCTCATTCACTCACGCAATCACATACTACAGACAATTTAGAGATGCCAATCATCTAAATCATACCCCCCCCCCCCCCCCGTCACTATTTTACTTCTAATCCTGTATATAAAGGGAGCAGCCCAAACTAAAACAACTACAGTACACCTGACAAACACATCTTTTTTTCTTTCCTTTGCATCTTGTGAAAATCTGAATTGAGCAATAGTACTTACACTGATCAGGCATAACATTATGACCATATGCCTAATATTGTGTTGGTCCCCCTTTTGCTGCCAAAACAGCCCTGACCCAGACCTTTATATCAGAATCAGCATTAACCTCTTCAGCAATTTGAGCAACAGTAGCTCGTCTGTTGGATCGGATCACACGGGCCAGCCTTTGCTCTCTATTTGCATCAGTTCACCACTATTCCTTCATTGGACAACTTTTGATAGATACTGACCACTGCAGACCGGGAACACCCCACGAGAGCTGCAGTTTTGGAGATGCTCTGATCCAGTCATCTAGCCATCACAATTTAGCCCTTGTCAAATTCGCTCAAATCCTTACACTTGCCCATTTTTAAATAGTGTGTGAATGGGTGTGTCTGCAATGGTAACCTGTCCAGGACAACTTATATCGATATGAAACACAATATACGTACATAACAAATAAAAAATTTGGAACCACACAGTTTAGTCTACAATGCTTTTGTATGCTGTAGCAGTAGGATTTCCCTTTACTAGAACTAAGCGACATAGCCCAAACCTCTTTCAGCATGATAATGCCCACAGATGTCTGGTGTGGAAAAGCTTGAGTGGCCTGCACAGAGCCCTGACCTCAACTCTATTGGCCACCTTTTAGGATGAATAGGAACACTGTTTGCATGGCAGACCTCATTTCTCAACATTCACTTCTGTTCTTATGGGTGAATGTGCAGAAATCCACACAGCCATGCTTTACAATCCAGGGGAAAGCTGCAATATGCTGCAAAAAATGTCCTTGTGCAAATTGCACCTGGTGGTGAAGCTCCCAACGTACTTAAGAGCATCATTAGAAACAACAGTCATGGAAAAAATGCTTGATGATATGCAGGTGGAAAATTCATTGAGCCACCACCATTTCACTACATGCTCTCAGATTAATGATAAGGAAGGCAACAGAGAAGCTAGCAGTCACTTGAAAAGAGATGCAGGACGAACTGCACTATAATCATCTCCATCCCTACAAGGCACGTAAAATTCCTCTGCTAAAAAAAGAAGCACAGAGATGCATGTCTAAAAGCATTTAGACAAGCCATAACTCTTTTGGAACTATATACTCTGTTCAGATTAAACAAAAGTATAACTTTTTTGGCATTAATTCAGCTTGTCATGTTTGGACAAAGAATGATCCCAAGAACACCATAACCACAGTGAAATGCAGTGGTCGATGCATTATGATGCGGGGCTGCCTATCTGTAAATAGTATTGGGTCATTACAGACCATTGAGCACTGATAGGAATTTTACAATGAGCAATAGAGCAATAACAATATATAAGAGAAGAATTTAATCTCATTGACCAAGAAAATAAATCTAACAAGAAGATTTGAACAAAAGGACAAAAGCCTAGCCAATTTCTGTAAAAGAGAATCTATAAAAGATTTCGAAATCGCAAGTCCTTCAAAGCGATCCACGTAACCTTTGGGAATAGCAGATGATTTGCCAAGAGGACTGGGCCAAAATGACCACAGACCTGTAAAAAGTGAGTTACTTCTTACTGTTCTGTGGCTTGAACAGTATTCAACACAGCTGGAATTTAACAGATTTGTCTGACTAACAAATGCAATAAACACACATTGTTCCTGTCAGTATTTTCATTTTAAGCTCATGTTCTTTTACAGTGAAATACAGTGAATCGATCAAAATTAATTATAGATGTATTTCAAAGAAATAATCCCCCTGGAAGCTGTTGAAAGGTGAAAGTTATTGTCTCAACAAGGACACAGTTAATAATTGGCCTTCACCAGTGAAATATTAAAACAGCTCCCATTTTCTAAATAACAAACTCCTCAGTTGATTGACAAACACCTCAGTCATTGAAGAGACTGTTCTGAAGGAATAAAAAAAAGATTAGAATAATAGAATTTCATAATCCCCAGAAAGCACTGTTGTATCAATAATAAGGACAAGAGAGCTACATCACACTATCGAAACACTCCCTAGATAATCCTTAGCATGTAAACAAGGCTGAGACTAATGAGGGAAGCCACAGTGAGGCCAGTAGTCTCTCTTAAGAGTTATTGATACAATGGCTGAGAGTAGGGTGAAAGTGCAGCAGGCAATCATTGTGAGAGCCCTGACACAAAGCCAAAGTAATGTCTTCTTCTTCTTTCGGCTTCTCCCTTCAGGGGTCGCCACAGCGAATCATCTCTCTCCACCTATCCCTATCTTCTGCATCCTCAACCCTTGCACCCACTAGCTTCATATCCTCATTAATTACATCCATATACCTCCTCTTTGGCCTTCCTCTTTGCCTCCTGCCTGGCAGCTCCATGTCCAACATTCTCCTACCAATATACTCACTCTCCCTCCTCTGAACATGTCCAAACCATCTTAATCTGGCCTCCCTAACTTTGTCCCCCAAACGTCCAACATGAGCTGTCCCTCTGATGTACTCGTTCCTAATCCTGTCCAACCTTGTCACTCCCAAAGAGAACCTCAACATCTTCAGCTCTGCTACCTCTAGCTCTGACTCCTGTCTCTTCCTCAGTGACACTGTCTCTAAACCATACAGCATGGCCGGTCTCACCACTGTCCTGTACACCTTCCCCTTGATTCTCGCTGATATTTTCTGATCACACAGAACTCCCGACACCTTTCTCCACCCATTCCAACCTGCCTGCACTCGCTTCTTTACCTCTTTCCCACACTCTCCATTACTCTGGACTGTTGACCCCAAGTACTTAAACTCCTGTACCTTCTTCACCTCTTCACCCTGTAACCTTACTGTTCCACTTCCCTCCCTTTCATTCACACACATGTACTCAGTCTTACTACGACTGACTTTCATCCCTCTTCTCTCCAGCGCAAACCTCCACCTCTCCAGGTTTTCCTCCACCTGCTCCCTGCTCTCACTACAGATCACAATGTCATCTGCAAACATCATTGTCCAAGGAGACTCCTGTCTGACCTCCTCTGACAACTGGTCCATCACTATAGCAAACAGGAAGGGGCTCAGAGCCGATCCCTGATGCAGTCCCACCTCCACATTGAACTCCTCTGTCTGACCTACAGCACACCTCACCACTGTCCTGCTCCTCTCATACATGTCCTGCACCACTCTGACATACTTCTCTGCTACTCCTGACTTCCTCATACAGTACCACAGCTCTTCTCTTGGCACCCTGTCATACGCTTTCTCCAAGTCTACAAACACACAGTGCAACTCCCTCTGACCATCCCTATACTTCTCCATCAAAATTCTCAGAGCAAAAATTGCATCTGTTGTGCTCTTTCTGGGCATGAAGCCATACTGCTGCTCACAAATTTCCACAACCTTCCTTAACCTAGCTTCCACTACTCTTTCCCATACCTTCATTGTATGGCTCATCAACTTTATCCCCCTATAGTTACTGCAACTCTGCACGTCACCCTTATTCTTAAAGATCGGCACTAACACACTTCTTCTCCATTCCTCAGGCATCCTCTCACTCTCTAAAACCCTGTTGAACAAACTAGCTAAAAATTCCACTGCTGCCTCTCCCAAACACTTCCAGACCTCCACCGGGATGTCATCAGGACCAACTGCCTTCCCACTTTTCATCCTCTTCAAAGCCTTCCTGACTTCATCCTTTCTAATCTTATCTACTTTCTGTTCCACAGAGTTCACCCCTTCTACTCTTTTTTCCCTCTCATTTTCCTCATTCATCAGCTCCTCAAAGTATTCCTTCCATCTCCTCTGTACACTCTCCTCACTTGTGAGCACCCTTCCATCTCTATCCTTAATAACTCTAACTTGCTGCACATCCTTCCCATCTCGATCCCTCTGCCTAGCTAACCTGTACAAGTCCTTCTCTCCTTCTCTAGTGTCTAACCTAGTGTACAACTCGTCATATGCCTTCTGCTTGGCCTTAGACACCTCCCTCTTCACTCTGCGCTGTAACTCCTTGTATTCCTGTCTATTCTCTTCAGTCCTGTCCATGTCCCACTTCTTCTTGGCTAACCTCTTCCTCTGGATACTATCCTGAACTTCCTCATTCCACCACCAAGTCTCCTTATCTTCTTTCCTCCTTCCAGATGACACACCCAGCACCTTTCTCCCTGTCTCCCTGATCACTTCTGCTGTAGTTTCCCAGTCATCTGGCAGCACTACCTGACCACCCAGAGCCTGCCTCAACTTCTGTCTAAATTCCTCACAACATTCCTCCTTTTTCAGCTTCCACCACTTGGTTTTCTTCTCTATCTCTGACCTCTTCTTCTTACAGACCATCAGAGTCATCCTACACACCACCATCCTATGCTGTCTGGCTACACTCTCTCCCACTACCACTTTACAGTCACTAATCTCTTTCAGATTGCCTCTTCTACATAGGATGTAGTCTACCTGTGTGCTCCTACCTCCACTCTTGTAAGTCACTCTATGCTCCTCCCTCTTCTGAAAATACGTGTTAACCACACCCATGTCCATCCTCTTAGCAAAGTCCACTACCATCTGTCCTTCAAGGTTCCTTTCCTTAACTCCAAACTTGCCCATCACCTCCTCATCACCTGTGTTCCCCTCACCAACATGTCCATTAAAATCCGCTCCTATCACCACTCTCTCACCCGTGGGAATACTCTCCGTCACCTCATCTAATTCACTCCAGAATCTCTCTTTCTCCTCCAACTCACAACCTACCTGTGGGGCATAACCACTAACAACATTCAACATCACCCCTTCAATCTCTAACTTCAGACTCATCACCCTGTCTGACACTCTCTTCACCTCCAGGACATTCCTCACAAACTCCTCCTTCAGGACCACACCTACCCCATTTCTCTTACTATCCACACCATAATAAAACAGCTTGAATCCTGCTCCTATACTACGAGCCTTGCTACCCTTCCACCTGGTCTCCTGTACACACAGTATATCCACCTTCCTTCTCTCCATCATATCAGCCAGCTCTCTACCTTTCCCTGTCATAGTACCAACATTCAGAGTTCCTATTCTCAGTCCTACACTCTTACCTTTCCTCTTCTCTCTCTGTCTGTGCACTCTCCTCCCTCCTCTACTTCTTCGACCAACAGTAGCCCAATTTCCACCGGCGCCCTGTAGGTCAACGGCGCCGATGGCGGTCGTTGTTAACCCGGGCCTCGACCGATCCGGTATGAAATTCGTACTGACGATTCGCATGGTTAAATTTGGCAATGTTTTACGCCGGATGCCCTTCCTGACGCAACCCTCTCTATTTATCCGGGCTTGGGACCGGCACAGAAGTCACTGGACTGTGACCCCCATGGCTAGATTACAAAGCCAAAGTAATGTAGGAGTGTTTAAAAGCAAAAAGGTGAATATTCTACGTTGGCCAAGTACAGATCTGAATCCCTCTGAATTTTGACTTTAAGAGCATATTAGTTTTTAATAAAAATACTATTTTTTTTTTTTAAAAATCTTTAAAATCTTAAAAAATAAATCTTTGTTTAAGCTTATGAATACATTTATTTTCTCCATTTTTATAAATCCGAAAGAAAAAGTCAAAAGACATTATGTGTGTAATTTTAAATGCATTACAAGTATTAAATAACAAAAACGAGTATCTGAATCCAGCTTCCCTTCACTGTAGGTGTTTCTTTTTAATAACATTTTTGTGGAGCATTAGGCAGCTTATTTATCCAATACAGAAGAAATGATCTGAATCTGAATGATACATTTCTGATTGTATATCATTGTTTTTAAGTGTTAATGGTTCACACTCTACATAATTCACACTCTATATAAAAATCATTCATTTTTGCTGGCAAAATTTCCATTGTAGAGAACACTTAAGGAACAGTTTGTGCACGAATTAATCATTAAAGCACTACTGTCTGGTAGCTCCTGCCTAAATATGTGACCACTATATCCTAGACTTATCAGGATTCCCAGTTATTTAACTCTACCCAGAAACTGTTTTATTACCTTCATTTTATTTATATGATACAGGTTATATGCCTTAAGCTTAAATGATCCTAAAATAGTTTTCAAGGAAAATATGTGTTATGTTAATATTTATACATATTGAGCATTCAGATTTAATGCTTCTACATCATAGCAGCAATGTTAGGTAATGAGAGGTGCATTTTTTCCCTTTAAGTCTGTAAATGAGAAGAAAAGTGCTTGCATAACACATTTGGTTATATTTGAAATTATTTTTGCTATTTGTTTTCAAACTTGTATGCATATAGCTACGATGTGATACAGAAAAAGAAGTATATTTTTAAGTATATTTGTGTGAAAGTGTGAGCAGGTTGTTTTGGGTGGCTGGGAGCTGTTATGGTTTTCAGGGCCCTCCAGGCACCATGTTGCATAAATGTTCTGTAATGAGGAAAGTGCACCTCTAGTGATGCCCTGAGCGGTTCCAACTATACACTGCATGGTTTTGCAGTTAAGTGCTGTGCAGTTCCCAAACCAGCAGGTGATGATACCAGTCAAGATGCTCTCAATAGGGCAGGTGTAGAAGGACATGAAAATTGAGAAACAACGATTTAAGGCATTTGAGGTTGAAGAGTCATTGGCGATCATTCTTTACAAGTGCTTTCAAGTGCTCTGAGCAGGTGAGGTCCTTGGTGATGTGAATATATAGCACTTGAATATATAGTCCATGATCATTTATTTTGTTTTGTTCACATTCAGAGAGAGGTAGTTTTCCGGAACCACAGATCTAGGGTTTTAACCTCTTCTCTGTAGGCATCATTACTGTTGTTGGATATCAGGCCTATTAATAAGGTGTGGTCTGCAAATTTGACAATGATGTTGGACGTCTTTGTGGCCACACAATCATAGTTGTACAGTGAATAGAGGAGAGCGATTTTAGCTCTCATCGTTGAGGTGCATCTGTGTGTTAGTGGTGAGGAAATATTAGAGCCTAACCTCCTGATCTCGACCTGTCAGGGAAGATCCAGGTACACAGTGAAAGTTTCAGTCCCAGGTCTCTGAGCTTGGTGTCCAGTCTAGAAGGCACCATGGAGGGTGCATGCTGAGCTGTAATCTACAAACAGTATACCTATGATGGTAGACAACTGCAGAGGATCAAAGGTGATATGAAATATGGTTCAGAACAAGTTTATGGCATGCTTCTCAAATCATGTGCAGATGATAAAGGTCTCCATTTACATTTACATTTCATTAGATGCATTTACATTTGTTAGTTGCCATTATACAGTGCAACTTAGATTTAATTGAGTTGAATTGAGGATTAAGAGCCTTGCTCAAGGAATGCCAGTAGTGGCAGCTTGGTGGTCTTAGGATCTGAACTCACAACCTTCTGATCAACACCTTAAGCACTGAGCTACCACTTCCCGGATGTTGCCTTATTGTCTTTAGGTACAGGCACAATGTGGATAAAGAAAGACAGGTTGAAGATGTCCTTAAACATACCAACTAACTGATCTGTGTATGCTTGAAAGTATGCTATCTGACCCGGTTGCTTTGCGGGTGCTGACTCGTCTAAAGAGCTTATGCATGGCATTCAGGAAATCCATAGGTGAAGGGATGTGGACATTTGATCATGTGAGGTTTGTATCATGTTGATGATCAGTCTGGGAGAGGTCATACAAAAGGCCATGATTGAGGGAGGGCTCTGACCCAAGTCGTTGCCATTTTCTCAGGGAGCAGTGACTTGGATCAGAGCCCTCCCTCAATCAACAAGACCTGTGTCCAGCAGTGCCAGAGGTGTTCAGTGGCTTGTCTTTGGCAAACCTTCCTTGCATAATTGGTCCCAAAGGAATGGCTCAATGTTGTGTCCAATGTTGTGTTGGTCATGATGTACTGGCTTCTTTCCACTGACTGTGTGCCATCCTGATAATGGCCTCTCTGGTTCTTCACTCCATGGAATCTACTAAGCTCTCCTTTCCTGTGTTGTCAGTCCCTAATAGTGAAATTGACCAGCATCTGTAAGGGGGTCACTTCTACACAAGTGATGATTAACATACCATACTACATACCAGCAGGTTGTAGTATACCATTCCTCAATATTCCTCAATTTGGTGTGATCACCTGGGTTGGGCATATGGTCCCAACCATTGCTTTTTGTGATACATTGAAGTGGAATGGAAAATATCTAGAGAGAGCTTGGTGAGTAGGGCTTTAGTTAATGCTGGGACTATGGTATCATCTTCCTAGAGCTTTTAGGTCAACTTCAGTCAGAGATGATTAAACTGATTTTAAACTCCTGCATAGCTTGTTGTTGCTGCAGAGCTTTATCCACAAGAGATGCTGGTTGGTTGGATACAATAAGAAAAAGGACATGGGACATGAAAAAAACTATTTTAGTAACTTCACCAAAGTCTTTAGTCACTTCATCGAGGTCAGGCTATACGGCAGCATCAACAAGGTATGCAGTAGTCTACAATCAGTCAAAAATTCATGACCAAAGATGAACTAGAAGCTCAGAAAGCATTTTGCACTGATTAAACTTTGAATAATGGCACTGTGAAGAACAATGGCAATAACTCAAATGTTAAATTAGGGGATTTTTGTCACTCAGACATATAAGCATGACACAATGCAGTCTATGCAAAACAAAGATGGATTTCAGAGCAGCACATCAATGATATGCGGACATTTAAAAGAAAAACACATCGAATACACATAAAATACAGACTAAAATTTTATTAATACATAATGGAAAAGAACTTGACACTTGTATACTGATTCAGTGAAAGTAGAAAAATGAAAACCGAAGCTGAATATCATATTGAAGCCTGCTATGTTTGGCAGTAAACAAATGTGTTAGATAATAATAATATTAGACTCATTATTTAAGTTTGTACAGAGAGCTTTTTATTCCTGACAATTCCTGCTGACAGAACACATAAGGCCCAAGATAAAATTGTTTATAAATTCATTGTCTACCGCTTAAACAATCTATTCTCAGGTCACAGGGAGCCTGTGCCTATCTCAGGCATCATCGAGCATCAAGGCAGGATACACCCTGGACAGAGTGCCAACCCATCACAGGGTACCCACACACACACACACACACACACACTCATTCATGCATGCATTCATGCATTCATGCATTCATGCATTCATGCATGCAATCACACACTACGGACAATTTAGAGATGCCAATCAACCTACAATGCGTGTCTTTGCTGGCACAGGGAGAACATTCAAACTCCGTGCACACACACAGCAGAGGCGGGAATCAAACCCCCAGCCCTGGAGGTGTGAGGCAAACGTGCTAACCACCAAGCACCAAGCCACCATGCCCCTTTGTTTATAAATTATTTGGGGTTATTAGCTTCTAAAATTCTAAACTAATTCTAAAATTAAATTATTATTTGATTATAAAGAAATTATTAGATTTTTTTTTCATTATAATTTACTGTAGCCCGACACTTTGATGGAATGACATAGCAAGAATACAGACACTCGAGACAAAGTTGTGGTTTTCGACCCAAAGGGCTCTCTCTTGCTTGAGTGTGTATCCCTCCTCTTTTCACCCTGATGGGATACCTCATGATGGGTTGTGATCCCTTCCAGGCCTTGGATGCACATGCTATTAATGACATCTCATGAGCTACCAGTGTGTTGAGGTGTTCCATGTACACTGGTACATTTCCATGAGCTCCAGCTTCACTGGCCATACTTAGAAAGAAGTCCATTTCACCTGTCAAACAGTGGCAAAGGTGATGAAAACAAATGAACAATGTCAAACAGAAATGTCTTCACCAACATCTTCAGGGTCTGGTCTTAAAGCTATATATTTTAAGCAGGAGTGTAGAGCCAAAAACAGCCTACTAACAGACTCTCCTGTATTTGTCCAACCTTCTGAAGCTCGTCAGTGACGGAACTAAATGAAGGCGGAGTCGCCAGCACAAAACGGCTCGTCGTGAATCTTTTAAAGCCTCTGCGCGCCAGACTTGGTCGTCCTCACGTCGGATATCCCGATTTCTTTTCTCATCAGTTCGTTCTCGTTGGAAGTGAAAGATGGGAAAACATCATTTTCCTTACGTTATAGCCGCGCACTGAGCGTGAGAATTGCAGGAAAGCGTGAACAGTGTGGAGAGGAAGCGCGCAATGAGGAGCTGTGGCAGACTCACTTTAACAATCTTCGTTATTCTCCGGGTTCAGCTGAGTTTAATAGCAGCACAAGGTAAACAACAACAACAACAAAATCATCTGTTTTGTGTTTGTTCGTGTATGTCGTTTGGGAGTAAACTGATGAAAATTTCAAATTCACAATAAGTGCTTAATGAATGCAGGATTTAATAGGGAGGGATTCGGGGCTGGAGAAATAAAAGGTGATTTATTTATTTATTTATTGATTTATTTTAATGTGTTTTATTGTTTTTTAAACTTATATATGGATGTGAATATATTATGTGTCTGGTAAGTCAATTGGAGAGTGTGGAGAGTATACATGAAGTACGCTAATTATTATTATTATTATTATTATTATTATTATTATTATTATTATTATTATTATTTTTATTATTATTATGAGAGAGATCACTGTCACCTAAATAACCTTATTGTTTCAAGAACTCGACCCATGTCGTGTCAGTCCAATATAATACGTCTTATCCTCACAGCTTTTAAATCTTTGTATTGAGTATAAATTATTTTTTATTTGTTTTGGGAAGCGTTTGAGCAACTTCTTGTTATTAAAACGCTAAATGCTGGGTCGTGCCGATTCTCCATCTCATCAATCATTATCTTGATATTTATACATCAACGACGTTAAAAGGACAATAAAGTGTACTTAATGACTAATTAAGTTAATTCCCAAGTCTGGTAGAACCAGACGCAGACTGAGAAGACGCATCATTGTTGTTGTTGTTGTTGTTGTTGTTGTTATATCTCTATATGTTATATATACCGTTCGTGCTGACAATCTACACTCTCATCATCCTGAACAGCAAGGTGATGCGTAAATCTGCTGCACCTAGGCATCTCTGTCAGAAACATGAATTCTGTCAGGGTTAGTTTGACACACGGCTTTCCCAAACCAATCTCCCTCTCCAAAATAAAACACACACACACACACACACACACACACACACACACACACACACACACACACACATACACACACACACACACACACACACACAAAAGGTCTGATACGTATCAAAATGAATTAGCTGACATTTCTTTCTCTGTAGGTCACACCATAAAAAGTGAGTGCAGGCAATATCACTTACTTCCATCAAAAAGATTAGATTAAAATATCTGTACAACAAACAATAATAATCATAGTGCAAAACAAATGAACATGGTAAAGGCTGGGCCAAAAAATAAGAAAGTGAGAGTGTGAATTGTACTTGTCCCTTCCAAACGTTTTCGAACAACATGGCCATTTTTTTGGTCAGAATATCAGCCTTCAATTCCTGATATTTACATCTAAATGTGTTAAACAAATTAGAATGCGGCACCATTTGTTTGTATCCATTTTGAAGCTGAGAAAATTGCACAAGCATTTTATAAATATGTTTTTGAGTTTTTGTTGTTGATGCCATCATTTTGTGTGTGTTGTGTGTACATAGCCTCGCCCATAGTCTTTGGTTTCTACCTTGTATTCATAGTTTATGGTTTTGGTTTTTTCACAGTTTTGGTTGTTTGCATTTGTGTTGCACTAAATATAAATGTAATTGTCTTCATTTGCAGCCGCCTAACAAACTGGATCAAATTTACCAACTTACTGATTCTCACAAGCTGGCACGGTAGCTTAGTGGTTAGCATGTTTGCCTCACACCGCCAGGGTTGGGGGTTTGATTCCAGCCTCCGCCATGTGTGTGTGGAGTTTGCATGTTCTCCCCGTGCCTCGGGGGTTTCCTCCCCTGGTCCAAAGACATGCATTGTAGGTTGATTGGCATCTCTAAATTGTCTGTAGTATGAGAGTGTGTGTGTGTGCCCTGCGATGGGTTGGCACTCCGTTCAGGGTGTATCCTGCCTTGATGCCCAATGACGTCTGAGATAGGCACAGGCTCCCCGTGACCCGAGAATAGATCGGATAAGCGGTAGACAATGAATGAATGATTCTCACAAACCCCTGTGAGAAATAGGTGTGCATTGAATGTGTTCATGTGTACTTTTAATATGTGGGCATGAGTTTGCCAAAAGCATCAGGGTGCTAAAAACTGTATCAAAAAATCACTGCTTAATTTGAAAGTGTTTCCTAATACATTTTATAATCACATAACCTTCTTTGTCATTTAACGTGCTTCGTTTTTTTCTGACTTTAGTCAGTGGCTGCTAAATACACCACAAATTACTTATATATCAACAACTTTGGCTGTAGTTAGTGGCTATTGTGGCTATAGTGGCTATTTTTAAGGCTACATGTTATGTTTGGCCATCAGATGAGATTTTTATATAAAGCTTTAAATCATGTGTGCCACTGGTATAAAAACTGGACCAGTGGGGCTCCTGAGTTATGCAGCACAGTGTTCACCCTATCATTAATGGAAAATGAGGTTGAATCATGATGATGCCACAGCCATTCACTGCCACATTGCCACAAGGGGCAAAATGCTTGTGCTCTCTGGTGGTAGTGATGGCATACTTCTTTTCTGTCAATCAGAGCAACAGTGAGTTGTGGGCATTAGTAAAGGCCAGTTAGTGCTTTTCTCAGAATGTGTGATGCAGCATGACCAGTAGCTCAAAAATATGCTGTGGCTGGCTTCATATGTATTGGAGGAAGAAGAATGTTGTAATCTTTTTCCCTGACCAAGTTGGTAGCCTTTGTGTAAAAGGAGAGAGCTAGATGCATAGGAACTGCCTAAACGACCAAACTGGATGAAAATGATGATTCTCAATCCAGATCTCAAATGAGTTGAATACATCTCCACTAATGTGTTAGACTGCACTCCACCACTATCAGCAAAACAGCAACTGAGGGAATATCTTTTGGAGGAATTATGTTAATCCCTCCATTACAGTTCTACAGACTTGCAGAATCTGTGCTAAGGTGCACTGAAGCAGGTCTGGTGGATCATCGTGTCCTAACACCTTACAAAGACACTTTATGTTAAGTGACTGAACACACCACATGATAGAAAATATGGCAGCAGTTCAGAAAATAGTGTTTGTCAATCAAATGTTGCATTACCTGCATCCATGTAAAATCCACAGGAATGAGCTTTAATCTCTTCAACATTCTTGGTAATGCTGTGATCATAAAGACATACATGTTAAGTGCTGAAATCATACATCTTTAAAAATCATAAATTTAGTGGGAGATCTTTGCTGAAATTTTGTGCTGACTACAGCAGTGTAGCTTGTAATAGACTTTAACACACCAAGGGAACTTTTCAGCAAATCATTAGTGAAGTCTAATTAATGAGTTGTGTAAAAATGATCATAATGATTGACGTTATACAGTTCCAGTGCACACTGGAGGCCACACTGAATTATGGAAGGAGTGATACGGAAAATGATTTAAATGTCAGGAAGTATTAATTTTTGGCTGAAGGGATGTTCTTGGATTCCTGATCTCACAATATTTATGTACATTGATTGGAACTGTCATGGGAACAGATGTATTTGGAGAAGCTCAGGACTTGAAGCAGTCACCAATTTGTTGACAATGGTGTTGACAACCTTAATATGGCTGATATGCCAGTTAGGTTTGCACTAGTAAAACAACTACTGTGTACATAATAATCTGATAAATGTATGGAAATAAACTGTATAGTTACTATTAACTACTGCTTCTGTAACATTAAAAAAATGCAGTGTCACATATGGCAGATTTCATGTGTCTAGAGTATGTGATCAGGTTTCCTAGATCTTCACAAACAACTCCAGGGGAGAAGCAGTATTAAGTTGTTTCTTGCTTGCTTGTTGCTTGTTTCTTTCACAAATAAAATCAATCTGCTTTGGCAGTTCAAAAGTACCCTGAGTTTGTCTATACTAGGGGCTACATCTTGAGTGGGACTGAATAGTGATGTGCCATCCATGGTGCCAAATGCACTCTTTCACACAGCACTGGTCATGATGGAAATCACTACGCAACAGGGGTTTCATTTAAATGTTATTTAGCTTTAAAGGATAACAAAAATAACTGTGGGAGAAATTTCTTCAGGGGTAGGCAGGAGTAAGATCAGTCCCATACATCTTCACACATCTTTGTTACATAGTGCTTTTATTTTTAGTGCATTAATTTACTCTGTTTACTGTATAGACTGTTGTGTATACACATCATAATCTGCTGTTAAATAAACAATTAAACCCCAAAACTACAGAAGTATTAAAAGTGAGTAACTATTAATTCTTCACTAAGAAGTACAGGTGCCCCTGTTTACCACAGTAACAGCTACGAGGGTAACAGAAATAATTGCATTGCATTGGAAATTCAGTACAAACAGCCTGTGATGCAGTTTATAGATCAGGTTTGAATTGAAAAAGAAACTGTGTAATTTAATCAAAATCAGATCCCCCAAAGAGGGATTGCTCTGTTCCCTCCACTGGGTTTCCAAAACAGCTGTCCAAAACAGAAGCCCTCCAACATGAAGACACTGACCACCTCTGCATCACAACAAGCAGTAAAACTGTACAGGCTCTAAGAATATTCCCCGACTTCCTAAACTGCTCAGTATAAATAAAAGTGCATAAAGTTTCCATTCAGTTTTTGGCTTCATTGCATTTCTATACCATGTCCCATTTAGACAAGCAAGGAGATATTTTCTTGAAACTACTAAGCACTTATTGTTTAAGGTTGTACGCACAAGGACATTTTGACAGCCTCTCAGCTGTCATTTGCATCACTGGGAACAGTACAGAAACAGACAACTGTCAACAATGCATGCTGATGTGTATAAATTATGTTCTGCTTTTCTCTTTTACAAAAAAGTTCAACTGAGTGAAATTCTGCTGGAATAGGCTGTGACATCCATGTGCTATCTAGTAGAAGACAGTCTTGATGGGTCATTCATGCTGTTATGTAATCCTCTACATTGTTTTAAAAGGAATCCCCATTGCATAGCATTTACTGGGGAGGATACACATCTTGTCACTGCTACTCAAATTGTGTTCTGTCTCTAACAGCTGGATCCATTTAAAACACAGAGCACCAATATAACTGTCAGGTAGTTGTGTTGTGTAAATTAACAACAGCCTAGAATTGTGATCCAAAAATGAAAACTGCAACTAAAGCAAGGTAGAAAAAGAGGAAACAGAAAAACAGAGTAACAGCAAGGTAGGTAGAGAGCCATAATGGCTTGGCTGATCCTAATTACATTCTCCAAATGTGAGTGCACTGCAAAGCTATAATATTTTATGTTTAAAATGAAAAAATTTTTATTACAAGTTTATGAAATGTGTTTGTTACATAACACAATAATAACAAAATTTTTTCTTAATTTGTGAAGTGCCACAGTGGATAGGGTTGAGAGCTCCATCATCCCTGGCTCTCAAGCTCAGGACATTTTTCGTGTTTTTTTTTTTTTTTTTATCAATGCAATGAAAAAAACATAACAACTTTGCTTATATTGAACCATTAGAATTACACGGACAACTGTCAGGTTTCTGTTCCAAAATATTTGCTCCTGTTTTGTGTTTGTGCCGCAACTTGGTGCACTGGACGTTCAGAAAAATCTGACACTGCAGCACCCTCTAATGATTCGGAAAGTTTAGCCACATAGAGCAGGTTGTAATTGCTTAGCAGACTAAGTGTCTGCTTTACAGGAAAAAGGTAAAAAGTTTTCCTTTTATTGTCATTCCATTGTCCATGCATTAATAACACTGTATTTTAATGAACTTTCCTGGTGTGATCACTCTACTCTGACTGGAAGCACCAGACAATGTCAGTTGTGATAGCATTGAGCATTTTATTGAGATCTTTACCCACATGCATCTATGGAACCCTCACCATCAATTTGATTAAGCTTTATTATATGCATTTATCTAATCAGTGTGGCAGTAGTGCAATACATAAAATCATGCAGATACAGGTTGAGTGTTTCAGCTCATTGGTTTGGGGAAAAAAAACATATGATCTTTGTGACTTTGATTGTGGCATGGATGTTGGTACCAGAATAGGGCGAGGGAAGTCAGCAGAAAGCAGCCAAATTGGTTTGTGCTGCCATGAAAGATATAGTAACACAAATAATCAGTCTTCACAACTGTCAGGAGAAGAAAAGCTTGTCAGTATGCACAAAGCATGAGGTGGGTGAGCTACAAGAGCAGAAGACCACATCAGGTTCCACTCCTGTTAAGCAAAAACAAGAATTAGAGTTTGTGCCTATAATTCTTGTTCTTACATTAACATTTCTGGCATTTGGCAGACACCCTTTTCCAGAGCAACTTACATTTTATACAACTGAGCAATTAAGGATTAAGAGCCTTGCTCAAGGACCAAGCAGTGGCAGCTTGGTGGACCTGGGATTCAAACTTACAACCTTCCAATCAGTAGTTAAACATATTAATCTTGGCTGACAGGAGTGGAACCTGATGTGGTCTTCTGCTGTTGTAGCCCATCAACCTCATCATTTGATGTATTGTGAGATGCTTTTCTGCACACCAAACTTGTAAAAAATGATTATTTGAGTTACTATAGACTTTCTGTCAGCTCAAACCAGCATGCTTATTTTTCTCTGATCTCTCATCAACAAGGTGGTTCAGATCCTCTGCTTATAGGATGTCATTGTTCTGTGTAAACTGTAGAGTTTGTTGTGTGCGAAAATCCCAGGAGATAAGAGGAGATCAGCAGTTTATGAAATAGTCAAACCAGCCCTTCTGGCACGAACATCCTTGATTTTATGCACTGTGCGGCTGCCATATAACGTTCTGATTAGATCACTGCATGAATGTGCAGGTGTGCAAGTGTTCCTAATAAAGTGGACACTGAGCATTTCTATTCACCAAGTTAATACCAACAGACTGTATTGATTTTAAAATAGAGTTACTTATTTGTGTTGCTTCAGCTGTTAAACAGAGGAATATACCATGAACACATGATTGTTCTCATATGATAATAGGATCAGAGGGTTGCTGACAACTCTAACAAGACGAGAATGGGTAAAAATGTGAGATGAGTACTCTTGTCAGAGTTTACCACAATAATATCTCACCACAATATATAGAAAGGAGACAATGGGGAAATGTACCAACTGTTCCAAAATACAGAAGGAACTGCTGATAGATCCACTGGAATCATTTCAAAGGGATTGTAAGTGCCTTGTGATGAGGTTTCAATAGGGGAAAGGAAAAACAAGTACAACTCTCCCTTCTACATAGCAGATCTGTTCCAGAGATATTTATCCTTCATGCAATTACCATTACCATAGCAGTCTTTTTAAGTGTTTAGCTAAAGGAGATTCTTAAGAGCAATTTGCTGTGAAACAATATTAATTATTTAATATTTATAGACTAAAAATTGTTAGTCTCATTCTTGAATGAACCAAGCTTTTTAATGTTTTTTTTTAATATTTATAGCTGAATTTGGGTGGAATGGTATAAAATTTAACAAATTAAAATCAGTGTATTTTGGTACATCATTGTATCTGCTCCAACGTTTTTCAGTGTAACATCTAGTAGGTTATGAGTGAATAACATACAATAACATTACAACTACAACAGGTTACATATGCAACCTGGTTCCCTGAGAAGGGAACGAGATGCTGTGCCATAACTGACACTATGGGAACACTTTTTTGAGGAAGTGTTTGAAGTTCTGTGTGCACAGACGGCAATTCATTGGCTCGGAGAGGACACGTGATGGAGGAATACACACCAGCATGTCAATATAAGGGCACCTACGTCACATCCATTCAGCTTGCCTTTGTCTAAAGGAAGTGCGAAAGGATGCTTGGGGTGTGGCCAGCGATGCAGCGTCTCGTTTCCTTCTCAGGGAACCAGGTTACATACGTAACCTGTTGTAGTTCCCTTTCGAGGGAACTCGACGCTGATTGGGAACGTCAGTACCCACACCGCCATACCCCGGTCAATGTCTGTCCCGGGGGCCTTGAGAGAGCACGAGCGGACCAGGAACAGAGCACCTGTTAGCCCTGAAGGACCTGAGACCGAGAAGTGGGGTCCAGGTCCAGGTTATAAAACCTGATAAAGGTGTTCGGAGAGGACCGTGCAGAGCAAGTGCAGCTGCTCCTGTTCTGCTGACTCATGGGACGGAAGGCAGAAGGCCTGCAGGATGACTGGGTGACCGGCCATCCTGGGCACCTTTGAGATATATCCAGCCCTGGGGTGCAAGATAGCCTTGGACATGCCAGGGGCAAAGTCCAAACAGGTGGGGGGGCCAATAGAGCCTGCAAATCCCCTACCCATCTAAATTGCTCTCAGTGAAAGGAGTCTGATCTCTGCCCAGAGCAGAATCTTCTATGCCAACTTGAACAGAGGGCCTGAATGCAAACCACCCTGATGGTTGATATAAGCAAGCACTGTGGTGCTGTATGTGTGCACCAGCACATGGAAGCCCCTGAGGTGTGGGAGAAAGTGTTTCAGTGCCAGAAACACTGCCCTCATCTCCAGGCAATTTATGTGCCATGAGAGTTGAGGGCCTTCCCAAAGACCCTGGGCCGGGGCCCAACCAAGACTGCACCCCAGCCCGAAAGTGGGGCGTCCATCGAAAGAGTCCTGCGATGGTGACACACCCCTAGAGTGGGACCCAAGACCAGAAACCGGGGTCTTGTCCATGTAAGTAGGGTATGAAGCCCGGGATGCGTAACCCTGATGGCATAGAGAGGATGCCTGTGGGGAATGGCCTCATGTGAAGCAGGCCCAAAGGAATCACGTTGCCTTGGCCTCATCTCTGTGCCTCGGCGACAGAGAGGCTTTGGTCTAGCCGAACGGTATTTACTGCTGCCAGTATGGAAGCCCCCCTGAGCAGGAGATAGACATGCCTGCATCGTGGTGGAATCCCAAATCACCCCCAAGAAGGTGGTTCTCTAAAGATGGAGAAAGCACACACTTCTCTGGTTTGACCCCAAGGCCTAGAGACTTCATATGGGCAAGCACCACATCCCGGTGACTGGCTGCGATGGCCTTGGAGTGGGCCAGGATAAGCCAGTCGTCCAGGAAATTGAGTGCACGCATGCACTGGAGATGCAACGGCGCCAGGGCAGCATCCATGCAATTCGTGAAGGTGTGCGGCGACAGAGCTAGACCGAAAGGAAGAACCTGAAAATGGCAAGCTTCGCCCCCGAAAGCAAACCTGAGGAACTTCCTGTGTTGTGGCCGGATGCCTATGTGAAAATAGGCATCCTTAAGGTCTATCGTCACAAACAGTCCTTGGATCTGATCTGTGACGTAATCAGTTTCGTGTTGAGCATCTTGAACTTGAACTTCCTTAGGGCAGAGTTCAGAGCTCGCAGGTCCAGAACTGGACGCAGCCCCTCGTCTCTCTTTGGCACAACAAAATACCGACTGTAAAAGCCCGAATACCCGATCTGGAAGGGGAACATGCTCTATGACCCCTTTTCTCAAGAGGGAGAGAAGTTCCTCTTGGAGGAACAAAGTTTGGTGTGTGCCGACGATAGTGGGCAGCACTCCCTGAAATTTAGGGGGACGGGTGGCGAACTCACAGCCCGAAGTCAGGAAGCGGTCGTCTAGCTTTGAACGGGTGATGCTAGCTTCCTGCTCCGGCCAATCTGAATTCAACTTCCCCACAGCAGGCGTGATGACGTCAAGGAGCTCCTCGAATGCCACTTGATGCGGTGGCAATTCGACGGAGGAATTCCCTTCGTCACCCGCATCGAATTCCTCAGAACCCAGAAAGGGGAGGCCCTGTCTCCTGTTCCGCTTACACTAATTTCATGATCTAAGCCACCACGCCGCCTCGGCGGAAGCAGGACCTGAGCCATGAGGCACAGATGCGTGGCCAGAAAATAAAGCCAAAGGGGATCAGAGCTTGTGAGGGGGAAATCTCCTGCAATGCATGCAGCCGGATCCCTCGAGAGCCGACCGGGCATGCTCCTCACCCATACAAACCACGCAAAGAACAAAACTCAGAAATCTTGGTTAGACAAAAACAGGTATCTTCATCTTCAAAAGTCAAATCCAGCATGCTTTTCTAGGAAGAAATAAGGTGGTGTAATGCACTTTGTTATGATTGATTGGTTTTCTTAGAGAATTACATATATTTTTTAATTACATCTCATTTAATTACCATAAATGTTGATGAATGTTTATGCTTAATAAGACAAACATAAATGCTCTTTGCTGAAGACTTTTCCATATCAGAGAACTTAAAGATTTGGTATATGTTAGATTGGCTTGGGAAAATGCTAAAGCATCCCTTTAAATGAAGTAACTGGCAAAAAAAAATCTATTTTTGTGCCAATGGCTCAAAATTTCCTTCTTTTAGTGTTTTAATTATTAATTTTTGTAGATGTAACATATAGTTGTGACTAATCACATTTCTTCCTGTTATGTTTATTAAGATGTACTGTCAGTATTAGTCATGTTGAGGGTGAGGAAATGAAACACTAAAATAGAAATAAAATGAATACAGGTCTAAAGCTTGGTCTAAAATGTCATAAATAAATGATGCAGAAATTGAATCAGTCCATTTAATCATCCTTCTTTAAAAGGAAAGAACAGTGTGACATTCTGAATGGTTTGTCTACTGTGTGTGATATTTAATAGCACCAGAACAGATCTTGTCAGGTCTGATTCATCTTATTTGTCTGATTCATAGTGTACTTACTTAAGACATACATGGCATAAATATCTGTGTGCCGATGTTATAATAAAAAGCAAACAGACAAACAAAGCAAATAAACAAAATATGGTTCAAAACCAGACACAACAACAACAACAACAACAACAACAAAAATAATAATAATAATAATAATAATAATAATAATAATAATAATAATAATAATAATAATAATATAATAATAACAAAAACACTAAACAGGAAGTGAGAGGGCTGTGATTGTGCTGCTAGGATGATGAGTGTGACCTCTGTTGGCAGGGAGGGAAAATGTCTTGAGTAATTATTAGAGACCTTGTTTGTGTGTCTTTTTTCCATGAAAAAGATGTTAACAGCAAGCAATCATATAACCTTATAATTTTGCAGGTGCTCTCTGGTGTTTGCTTTTTCAGGCATGGATGTGGTTCCCTGAAATATCAATAAGGACACTTGCTAAGGACACTGAAAGTGTCCAATGCATAGGTCTTTTTTGTGTTAATACGGTATACTCTATGTGTGTATTGTGTGTGTGAAAGATCTCATTCTTGTATTCTAAATTCAAAGAGAAATCTAATGAAACCTGGCCTTTTAACTTGAGGTTTATAAAGCTGTTTTATTGGAACTCGTAGGGAGATGTTTCACACATCATTCCAAAAATATTTGGAGAGTGTTTCATTTGTTCATGTTCATGGTGATGTTAATGTTTACAGTGCAAAACAACACTGACAAAGGGCAGAAACAATACGAGCTGCTCTCGGTTGGTTAATCATCAGATCATTTTGACAGACAGAGCATTTAAATGAGGCCATTGATCTCTGCTTCTGATTTGTATGGCCCTACTCATAAGTCCTTCATTAGTCTGCACCCACATGAATGCCACCATAAATGTATATATATTTCTATATGAATAGAAATAAATAAGTTAAGCTTATATAGTTATTTATAAAAGGTGTTGAATACATCAAAAAGAACGAAAAAATGTCCTGGTATCTGTACCTGTTAAGAGTAGTTATGGTGCATTCATTTTCAGAGAAATAAAATTTAAATATACAACACACTGGCACGGTGGCTTAGTGGTTAGCAAGTTTGCATCACACCTCCAAGGTTGGGGGTTCAATTCCCGCCTCTGCCGTGTGTGGAGTTTGCATGTTCTCCCCGTGCCTTGGGGGTTTCCTCCCCCGGTCCAAAGACACGCATTGTAGGTTGATTGGCATCTCTAAATTGCCTGTAATGAGAGAGTGTGTGTACCCTGCGATGGGTTGGCACTCTGTCCCGGGTGTATCCTGCCTTGATGCCCAATGATGCTTGAGATAGGCATAGGTTCCCTGTGACCTGAGTATAGATCGGATAAGCTGGTAGACAATGAATGTAACTTTAAAGATTTTAAAAATGTAGACAATGAATGAATGAATATACAACACACCACTACTCAGTATTTAGCAATGTCTTATCTTTGTCATGATCTTTAGATTTACAATGAAACAAGCTAACTGCCTGCAAAGATATGATAGGAATGTACAATTTCGATATAATATATAAATAGATAGTTTTCTGGGCATTGGTGGCTCAGTGGTAGGTTTCCCGGAAAAATGGGAGGGTTGCGTCAGGAGGCGTAAAACCTGTGCTAAGTTGTTGGTCTGCTGTGGTGACCCCGAGCAGCTGAAAGCAACTTCTATATAGTTTACAGTGGCTTCTTAAATTTATGCAAAACACAACTGATGCACATTCTTTATTCTTCATATATTCATACAAGTAGAGAAAAAAAGGTTTTGTGTTTAATTAAGAGAAGGTTTACCTCTGTCTTGCTCTAAAAAAAAGTGACTTGATCATATCTGATGTCATAATTACAACTCTTAAATATGAACTTCCCAGGAGGAATTGAACGCAGTTATTTATTAACCTTGATGAGATGGAACATGCCAAACTTTTTTGCAGTGAGATCAGCAGCAGACAAGCAATATTTACTTTTTATCAGATTTGTCAGCGTTGGATTGATGCCCAGAATACAGACATCCCTAAGGCTTCATATATATTTGTTTCTGAAAAATTACAAGCCAGGCTGATGGTTCATAGCAACATCTTTGGTTCTGGGTAGGGTGTCCTTCAGAAATAGAAATTTGTAGTAAAAACACAACCTCAGGTAAGGGCGATATATTTGAAGGTTAGCACTAAAAAGGTCATACTATTTATATTTAATAGGCTTCTTATGTTTACTTCTAAAGATCTAATGCCATACAGAAAATAATGTTTCTTTTTTTAGATGATGTTCTTTCTAGGTTATATTATTGTGCTTAACACCACCAGATTCCAGGAACAAGTTGCCTTCTCGGTTGCCTTTAGCTGGGTTATTGTGTCACAGCGTGGCTAATAATTGGATTGTGTCTTTTTCCTGCAGTGACATGAGCTTTCAACAATTGTACCACAACACTTTAAACTAAAACTGTGCTGCATGTTTATATATTAAGCTCTGTATAGTGCATTGTCTATGACACACAACTAATTATCCTCTGTTTCAAAAAGCAGCCTTTTTGTTTTGCTTTTGGCTTTGATTATTTCATCACATTGTTGACTTTAATTGGATCGTGTCCTTACACTGCTTTGACTTTGTCCTTTCATAATTCTACAGTTCTGAATCACCCACAATGCTTTGACAATAATTTAGAAAGCTTTTCATTTGGCTATTTATGATGGGACTTGTTGTATAATAACATAAAAAAGAGAATTTAAATGTCATTATTCAAAATGAAGCCTAACATGTAAAGTTACATGAAAAATGTAGGAGAACATTATGATATGAACACGATAAGGGTTAGTGGCAGACTAAACTGTATTCCTCATAGCTTTATTCATTCCCCTTGCCTTAATTTCTCTCCCCATAACACAACAGTCATCAACCAGGGAGAGCATGGCTTCTTCCATTAATCGTAACCCTCTATTTCCTCCTTCACTTAATGACAAAGCGTTTAATGCTTGGCAAAGAGCAGGGATTTCAGTTGTTAACGACATTTACATTGATAATATCTTTCCCAATTTCACACTGCTGATGCAAAAATTTTCCCTCTCTAATGTACATTTTTTTTTAGATACTTGCAATTCTGAAACTTTATTAAAAATTCATTCCCTGACTTTCTGAATCGCCCTCCAAAATCGAACATATTCTTGAAATAGCCCTAGACAAAAGGGGCGCATTGTCCACTTTATACAGACTGATCTCCACCATCACCACCTCCTCTCTCTCTTTTATTAAACATCAGTGGGAATCAGATCTTTGCCTTACATTTGAAGACAAGACTTGGAACCAGATCGTGTCCCGTGTCCATACTTCTATTATATGTGCACGACACAGCCTCATTCAGCTAAAATTTATTCATCGTGTTTATTGGACAAAAGTGAGGCTAGCAAAAATCAAACAGGGTATTGATCCCTCGTGTGATCGTTGTCATCAGGCCCCGGCTGATTTAATACATATGTTTTGGTCATGCCCGTCTATAACTTCTTTCTGGCTGTCAATTTTTAATTGCTTCTCCATAGTGTCAAAGATACTGGTTGCACTTTTTGGACTCTCCCCAAATGTCACTGGTCTACCTGGGTATACTGCAAACGCTTTCACTTTCCTAACATTACTGGCTAGATGCTGCATTCTCCTGCTATGGAAACAAACATTTCCTCCATCTTTTGATGACTGGCTCAGAGATGCAATGAATTTCATTCATTTAGAAAAAATCATGCATACCATTAAAGGCAACAGTGGTATATTGTCAGAGACTTGGGACCCATTCATTATCTTTTTTTCTGAAAATGCTAGTAGTACTTCTATATCCAGTCAACATAAACATTAAGATGTTATCATAAGGATGTCTTGAATCTGTTGAGACAATTTTGATTTTATGTGCATGTACATTTAAAACAATTACTTAATATTTGTAAATGCTTAACATGCACAATATTATATATTTATTTATTTATTTATTTTAATTTATTATTTAATTTTTTTGTTGTTCTCTTTTTTGTGTTTTAGCTTGTTCTGGCTTAGGGCTGGGTTGGGGATAATATTTCTCACTATTTTCCTGTATTTGTATCCTGTTGTTATTGTAAAAGTTTAATAAACAGATTAAGAAAAAAAAAAACCAACAACAGGTGCTTCTTCCAGGACACATGAAACCAACCCCTGCATATTTTTGAACAGTGTCAAAAGGCAGCGTAACACACTTGGAAGAAAGTGTTCTGCATACACAAGCTCACAAAGGACCACAATTCAAGTGGAAAGTGTCTCTGTGATTGACAGGGAAGAAAGCATATGCCAATCATCCTAAGCCAATTCATCCCCTGTCCATACACTTATCTATTGTGCCATTTGGCAGCCAGTTCATCCAATCTCTTGCACTAGCGTCATACTTTTGTTATCTATGGTGTATTTTATTTATCGAGTATTAAGGAGCAAGTAATGGCCTTGGACATTTTGTGCTTTTAACTGTTAATTGTTGAAACATTTGGACTGAGATGTACACATATATTTATATGAAAACATGGAATTATGTGAACTTGCAGCTTTCACGTGAATCTGAGGTGTAGCTCAACAAAGCTTGAGAGGTGGTTTCAGGTTTCAGGAGGTGCCAAGTTTCTGAAAATTTCCCATTCCAAGTAGATGACTGCACAAAAAGACTAGAAACTTGCCCTGAATGTTAGAAAATAAGAAAAGGTAGACATATTTTACTTCTTTTTCTCAGGCTTTTTGAGGAAACAAGTTAACAAGTAGGCTTGCAGTATACTATATCTAATTAAAAGTCAACTAATTATTTCTTTACACTGAATTACCAGGCTAGTTGGAAACTCTTTTGCTTTTATGTTTCTTCACAAACCTTGTCAAAACTCAGGAGGTGTGTTTGAAAAGTTGTATTCTATTCTGCTCTCATCCAGCTCCAAATGACAGAAGAAGACATGATGAGGCATGTTTTTATGGGCAAATAATTCTCACAGGGGTGGTGTGATTGTTGGGTGTGATACGACCTGACGTGAAGCAGACTGACCTGATTTATACTTGCAGAAGTTCAAAAGCAGGAACAGCACAAGTGACATTGTCCTAACATTATTCTGCCTGCATTATGTAGCCATCATCTGTAAGAATAAAAACACATCCACTGTAGTTAGAACTTTTCTTTCAAAAACTTTTTATTGCGTTTTCCACCATTTAATGAGCTGCATCTCAAAACTAAAAAAAACCTCTGACCTTACATTCAAAAGTATTCATAATTATAGAAACTCCAGATGTCTGGTACAAAAGACATATCTTTCTCCCGGTTTGAAAGCTTCATAAGTGGTTTGCAAACACTAACTGTAATGAAAGGAGTTTGTTTTAGTACAAAATAATAGTTTTATCAATACGCAAGTGTGGGATTTGATTAGGAAAATAAATAAAACAAAAATGGAACTCAAAGAACCCTAGTTTGTGAGCGCCTGTCCTAGGCAGTAAGCCATTTGGTACTTCCAAGCAAAATGGGAGCTCTTTAAGAGTGCCTTAGATATCCACCCATAAATCAAAGCACAATGCACTGTGCAAATGGGGAAGTTTTTCACTTGACACTGTGCTTGTCAGAGCTTAATAATGGCTGTTTCATCTCAGCTCTGCAAAATGTCATTTACTGAATTTTGTCATTACTTATTTGTGTTGCTTCAGCTGTTAAACATAGAGGAATATACCATGAACACATGATTGTTCTCATATGATAATAGGATCAGAGGGTTGCTGACAACTCTAACAAGACGAGAATGGGTAAAAATGTGAGATGAGTACTCTTGTCAGAGTTTACCACAATAATATCTCACCACAATATATAGAAAGGAGACAATGGGGAAATGTACCAACTGTTCCAAAATACGAAAGGAACTGCTGATAGATCCACTGGAATCATTTCAAAGGGATAGTAAGTGCCTTGTGATGAGGTTTCAATAGGGGAAAGGAAAAACAAGTACAACTCTCCCTTCTACATAGCAGATCTGTTCCAGAGATATTTATCCTTCATGCAATTACCATTACCATAGCAGTCTTTTTAAGTGTTTAGCTAAAGGAGATTCTTAAGAGCAATTTGCTGTGAAACAATATTAATTAATGAAACAGTTTACATGTTAGTCTCATTCTTGAATGAACCAAGCTTTTTAATGTTTTTTTTTTTAATATTTCTAGCTGAATTTGGGTGGAATGGTATAAAATTGAACAAATTAAAATCAGTGTATTTTGGTACATCATTGTATCTGCTCCAGCATTTTTCAGTGTAATATCTAGTAGGTTATGAGTGAATAACATACAATAACATGAACACATTTTAACTGGATTGAGTAATAAAACAAAACCCAGAAAACCAGGTTAAACAAAACTTACAGATTTATGGACAGTTTCTAAAAATGTTCAAACTTTCTAAAATGTTTCTAAATTCTACAGTTCTGCACTGTAATGATAACAGGCTTTGGAGTTGTTCTTATGCTGTATAGTTTTATCCATTTTTCCAAACTTGGAACAATACAGTAACTTAGTCTCTAAACAATTGTGGTGTGTATGGCTAGTAAAAAAATTCTCCTCTTTGAAAAAGTCTTCATCTTCATCTTCATCTTCAAAAATCAAATCCAGCACGCTTTTCTAGGAAGAAATAAGGTGGTGTAACGCACTTTCTTATGGTTAATTGGTTTTCTTAAAGAATTACATATTTTTAAAAAAATTACATTTCATTTAATTACCTTAAATGTTGATGAGTGTTCATGAACTTAATAAGACAAAAATAAATGCTTTTTGCTGAAGACTTTTCCATATCAGAGAACTTAAAGACTTGGTATATGTTAGATTAGCTTGGGAAAATGCTAAAGCATCCATTTAAATGATCAAAACACCACCAGTTGGACTGGGCAATATGATGATATCAACATTTAATAAATGTATAAATATATATGTTATTTTAGTTATAATGTAGCATGGGTGTTGCCAGTAGTTACATAAAACTGACCAACTGCATTGTTTTTCAAAATGACAAGTAGCTGGAAAAAAAAATCAATTTTTGTATCAATGGCTCTGAATTTCCATCTTTTAGTGTTTTAATTATTACTTTTTGTAGATGTAACATATAGTTGTGACTAATCACTTTTCTTCCTGTTATGTTTATTAAGATGTACTGTCAGTATTAGTCATGTTGAGGGTGAGGAAATGAAACACTAAAATAGAAATAAAATGAATAGAGGTCTAAAGCTTGGTCTAAAATGTCATAAATAAATGATGCAGAAATTGAATCAGTCCATTTAATCATCCTTCTTTAAAAGGAAAGAACAGTGTGACATTCTGAATGGTTTGTCTACTGTGTGTGATATTTAATAGCACCAGAAAAGATCTTGTCAGGTCTGATTCATCTGATTTGTCTGATTCATAGTGTACTTACTTAAGACATACATGGGATAAATATCTGTGTGCCAATGTTTTAATAAAAAGCAAACAGACAAACAGAGTCCAAAATATGGTTCAAAACCAGACACAACAACAACAACAACAACAACAATAATAATAATAATAATAATAATAATAATAATAATAATAATAATAATAAACAATAATAAAACAGTGGCTGAAGGTTACCCAAAGATCAAATACAAAAAGTAGCAAGGGTTAGAAGATGCAAAGGCAAAGAGAAGAATACAACTCAGAACATACGGCAACACAAGTGAATGACATAGTTTCATAATGTGACAATATTCATTAGCATAGAAACAGGAACTCAAAACAGGAAGTGAGAGGCTGTGATTGGGATGAAGATGATGAGTGTGACCTCTGTTGGCAGGGAGGGAAAATATCTTGAGTAATTATTACAGACCTTGTTTGTGTGTCTTTTTTCCATGAAAAAGATGTTAACAGCAAGCAATCATATAACCTTATAATTTTGCAGGTGCTCTATGGTCTGTGCTTTACCCTAACCCTAACCAGTGTCAAAAGGCAGCGTAACACACTTGGAAGAAAGTGTTCTGCATACACAAGCTCACAAAGGACCACAATTCAAGTGGAAAGTGTCTCTGTGATTGACAGGGAAGAAAGCATATGCCAATCATAATAAGCCAATTCATCCCCTGTCCATACACTTATCTATTGTGCCATTTTGCAGCCAGTTCATCCAATCTCTTGCACTAGCGTCATACTTTTGTTATCTATGGTGTATTTTATTCATCGAGTATTAAGGAGCAAGTAATGGCCTTGGACATTTTGTGCTTTTAACTGTTAATTGTTGAAACATTTGGACTGAGATGTACACATATGAAAACATGGAATTATGTGAACTTGCAGCTTTCACGTGAATCTGAGGTGTAGCTCAACAAAGCTTGAGAGGTGGTTTCAGGTTTCAGGAGGTGCCAAGTTTCTGAAAATTTCCCATTCCAAGTAGATGACTGCACAAAAAGACTAGAAACTCGCCCTGAATGTTAGAAAATAAGAAAAGGTAGACATATTTTACTTCTTTTTCTCAGGCTTTTTGGGGAAACAAGTTAACAAGTAGGTTTGCAGTATACTATATCTAATTAAAAGTCAACTAATTATTTCTTTACACTGAATTACCAGGCTAGTTGGAAATTCTTTTGCTTTTATGTTTCTTCACAAACCTTGTCAAAACTCAGGAGGTGTGTTTGAAAAGTTGTATTCTATTCTGCTCTCATCCAGCTCCAAATGACAGAAGAAGACATGATGAGGCATGTTTTTATGGGCAAATAATTCTCACAGGGGTGGTGTGATTGTTGGGTGTGATACGACCTGACGTGAAGCAGACTGACCTGATTTATACTTGCAGATGTTCAGAAGCAGCAACAGCACAAGTGACATTGTCCTAACATTATTCTGCCTGCATTATGTAGCCATCATCTGTAAGAATAAAAACACATCCACTGTAGTTAGAACTTTTCTTTCAAAAACTTTACAAGTGTTTTCCACCATTTAACGTGCTGCATCTCAAAACTAAAAAAAACCTCTGACCTTACATTCAAAAGTATTTATAATATAGAAAATCCAGATGTCTGGTACAAAAGACATATCTTTCTCCCGGTTTGAAAGCTTCATAAGTGGTTTGCAAACACTAACTGTAATGAAAGGAGTTTGTTTTAGTAAAAACATAATAGTTTTTCACTTGACACTGTGCTTGTCAGAGCTTAATAAGTCGCTATTTCATCTCAGCTCTGCAAAATGTCATTTACTGAATTTCAAGACTGGTTCATTCATGACCTAACTACCAGAGAATCCCAGCATCTACACTGGCACAGGAGACGTCTGTAAACTAAGCTTTTCTAGTTTCTCAGATAAAGGACTTCTTAATGCCTGTTCACTTAGAAGTTAGTTTTGCTTTGTACTGAGTTCCCTTTCTAGGGAACTCAACACTATGGGAACGTTTCTGTAGCGCACTTAGCGAGGGACACAGAGCAACACACACAGAGCCAGGGAGCATGTTGAACACCCGCCTTTACTAAACTTTGAAAGTAAAATGAAAAAAAGGCAAGGCAAAGCAAATTAGGCAATCTCAAGCCGGAAAACTAAGGAGGGTCTTTCCTTGCCCAAAAGTTGGTAGGCAGTGTTTGTGGTCCAAGCCAAGGCTGCTGTGGAGGCCTAAGGAGTCTAAGGCCAGTACTGGTCTGGCGGTGTCGTCCCAGGAGCAGAGCTTCGCCGATCCCGAGGTGAGCAGCTTCTATCCGGAGGATTCCGCAAAAGAAATGCACAGTCTACATTAGTCCAGCAGGGGGCTGCCCTTACCCTTGCTGGCTGGCGGAGCCTGGCTCTCCGCTGAAGTCTTCTACCGGAGGGTGAAGAGTTTAGTGGCGCTCCTGATTGATCCAGAGCATTTTGGCATCCAGAGCTTTTCTCCCGCTCCACCCTGCACTCTAATTTATGGTGCTGGCCATGGTGCTGAGCCTCCTCCGCTCCGTGGCGGTGCTGCTATCTGAGGTGCTGGACCGCCCCTGCTTGTATTTTGGCGGGGGTGAGAGGGGGCAAAGAGCGGTTTTCTTCTGTGTGCGTGTGACGGTGCACACATGCCAATTTAGAGGTTCAGACAGGACATGTGATGAAGCGAATACATGCCAATAAGTCTATATAAGGGCATCTATGTCACATAACTCCAACTTTTTGTCTTCAGGAAGTATTCAGGAAGTGTATGCGTGTCGATTGTTTGTCCTGTCTGTCTAGACTAGGATGGAGAACGAGAGGCACGTTCTCAAGGGAGCTGGCTGCATGCATTACGAGAGGCTTCCTCTACGTAAGCTCTTTGGCTGTATTTTCCGGCCAAGCTTCTGCGCCTCATGGCTCGGGTCCCACGTCCGCTGAGCTGGCACGGCAGCTTAGATGATGGTGTTCACAGGTTGAGTTGGCAGAAGTGGAACAAGAGACAGATCCTTCCTTTTCTCTTGTCCTCTCCCCTGACTCCAATATCCCTGCTTTGGCTTTGGGTGCGCATGCTGTGATTTCTGCCGACCTGGAAGAAGATATTTTGTTGTCTGCGTTGGGCTCTGAGGAGCTTGAGGTAGGCGAGGATGGAGATGTTGTAATGCATGCTGTCGCTAAATTAAATTTAAACTGGCCTGAAGAGGAAGTTAGCTTAACTTAACAAGGATTAAGGACAGAGATAAGTCCTTTCTCCTTGATGCCCCAATTTCGCCTCAGGGTCTGTTCGGTGATGCAGAGAGCATGGTTGTCGACCAGCACCAAGAGGTGAAGTGCCAGTCGGCAGCATTTAGGAAATTTATCCCTTGCCGCAGTGAGCAGCCTGGGCTGTCTTCCACCCCTCGCTTAGAGCAGAAAGAAGGGCTAGTGTGGCAGCCCGTGACCCCCCAACCCTCCCCCCCAAAGTCTGGGGAGCCAGCCAGCGTGCTCAGGCCCAGGCCTGTCTGTCATCTCTGCCAGGTGGGCCAAGAAGGAATTCTTAGGAGCGTCCTCCCTAGGGTGGTTTCTTTTACCTCCTGCACCGCCGCCTCTGGCATCTCGGGGGTCCGCCCTCGCTTTTCCCGCATGAATCTCCCGGGTCTGTGCCTGCCAGCTTGCTGTTTCAGGGCACCAAGGAGTTCAGCGCGAGGTTGACACCTCTTTCAGACAACCTGGCAGCATGGAAACATCAGTCAGGTGTCTCTCAGTGGGTCCTAGATACCGAAGAAAAAGGGTACAGGATCCCCCTGTTATTTGCAGAGGCCAAACAATGTTCCTGCAAGAGGAACTTCTCCTATTTTCATGTAGGTATTCTGCCAGAACACAGGAAGTTCCTCAAGTTTCCCTTTGGGGGCGACTCATACCAGTATTGTGTTCTTCCTTTGGTACAGCCCTGTCGCCACGCACATTTACAAAGTGCATAGATGCTGCCCTGGCACCAGTCATCGAGATGCTGTGCTTGCCCATATGAGGTCTCTAGGCCTCAAGTTGAACCCAGAGAAGTATGTACTTTCTCTTTTTCAGAGAACCACCTTCTTGGGGGTAGTTTGGGATTCCACCACGATGCAGATGTGTCTGACTCCTGCTTGGGTGGCCTCCATACTGTCAACAGTGAAAGCTATTCGGCTAGACCAAAGCCTCTCTATCGACGATGCACAGAGAGTGCTCGGCCTAATGGCGGCGGCAGCTAATGTTGTCCCTTTGGGTCTGCTTCACATGAGGCAGTTCCAATTCGGGCTCAGGGGTGCGAGCTTTCATACCCGCAGGCATCCCCTCAGTGTCATAAGGGTTACGCGCCTTGGGCTTCATACCCTTTTTATGTGGAAAAGACCCTCGTTTCTGACCTTGGGTCCCAAACTAGGGGCGCGTCATCGTCGCAAGACTCTTTCAATGGATGCCTTGCTTTCGGGCTGGGTTTCGTTCGGTTTGCTCGTGCTCTCATGGCCCCTGGGACAGATATAGACTGGCGTGTGGCAGTGTGGGTATTGACATTCCCATAGCATCAGTCGTGATGCAACGTTGAGTTCCCTCGAAAGGGAACTATAGCAGGTTACAGACGCTGCTTCGCTTGCCACACCCTGCGTGTCCACTTGTGCTTCCTTCAGTTAAGTATAAGCTGGAGTGATGTGACGTAGATACCCTTATATAGAGTTATTGGCGCGTATTCCCTTCATCACGTGTCCTACACAGAGCTTCAGACACAACTTCCTCAATGAAGCGTTCCCATAGCGTCAGTCATGACCCAGCATCTCTTTCCCTTCTCAGGAAACCGGGTTACATACGTAACCTGGTGTAGTTACTAAATTTTGATCTTTAAATTGACAAGCTTTGGTCTTGTGAACTAATAGAAAAACAACTTGGCAGGAATGAAGGAGCTTCATATTATTAATGTGCTTGGCACACCAACCCAAATGTCCACCAACATACAGTATGCTAGGATTTTGTGGTAAAATACTATTTTTCTTTTTCTTTCTGCCTGTTAGGATTTTCTTGTTAGCAATTTTAGCATCTTTGAATCAATACATAACCCAAGACAGCTTGTTGTAAAGACTTATAGTATGATAGGATGGACCTTTTCCATCCTATCATACAATACTTAGGTTTCAAAACTATATATATTATTATTTTCATAACCAAACTTCTACTTAAATGACTGATAGGAATAGGCTCTTCAAAAATTTCTGAGCTGTTCGCTGTTCGATGTGACTTGTATATCTGATCATGATTTAGTTGTTAGAAAACTGGCTAGTCATGCAGGCATAAAATCAGTAAAATGGGGGAAAAAATGGTCTCATCCATGCCTACTGCAAGTTTCAAAAGGGAATATTTTATTGTATATCACGTAGTGCTTGTTTGAAGCTTATTTTTTAAACTTGATGGACAGCAAAAAGAACAATATTAAGTTTTTAATAAACACATTATGTAAAATAATAAATGATTAGGCCATTTCTGATTTTCTAATTCCTTATGCTGACTCATGACTGTGCAGCAATTCACAGTTTGAACCACATCATCAAGTTTGCCAATGACATGACTGTGGTGGGTCTCATCAGCAAGAACGTCAGCGTACAGAGAGGAGGTGCAACAACTAAAGCCAACAACCTGTCTCTGAACATTGACAAGGCTAAAGAGATGGTTGTTGACTTTAGGAGAGCACAGAGTGGCCATTCTCCACTGTTCATTGACGGATTCTCTGTGGAGATCATCAAGAGCAGCAAATTTCTTTGGTCTGCATCTGGCAGAGAACTTTGACTGGTCACTCAACACCAGCTCCATCAGCAAGAAAGCCTCTTCCTTCCTGCAGTCTCTACTTCCTGTAGAGGCTGAGGAAAGCCCATCTCCCTACCCCCATCCTGACCGTGTTCTACAGAGGGACTATCAAGAGCATCCTGAGCAGCTGCATCACTGCCTGGTTTGGGAATTGCACCTTCTCTGATCGCAAGACCCTGCAGCAGATAATGAGCACAGCTGAAAAGATCATTGGAGTTTCTCGCCTCTCTATCATGGACATGTACACCAACACACTGCATCAGCAAAGCCAACAGCATTGTGGATGACCACACACCCCTCACACACACTCTTCACCCTCCTGCTGTCTGAAAAGAGGTACCGAAGCATTCGGGCCCTCACAACCAGACTGTGTTACAGTGTCTTTCCTCAATCCATCAGGCTCCTCAACATCCAGAACTGAAACTATACCAACTCTCTCTCTCTCTCTCTCTCTCTCTCTCTCTCTCTCTCTCTCTCTCTCTCTCTCTCTCTCTCACACACACACACACACACACACACACACACACACACACACACACACACACACACACCTGTGTGAACAGACTCACAATATAAGGTTTACTTCTTATTTGCACTACTTCAACCACTGCTACTGCATTTTTTGCACACTCCACATTGTCATGCTGCTATATATATGTTTACAAACATATAGATACCTGGTTTTTACAGTTTCCCAAGGTTGCACATCACATTCCATTTTGTTTCATTGGATCTGATTAATATAGAAACAATGACACTGTCAGTCAGGATTTTGTCACCTGCAGTGTCAACATGTTATGTTTTATTTCAGTGTAACCACTTATTGTGACAGACTTAACAAAATGAATAACTGTTAAGGAACATAAATCTTTATGGAAGTAACAATTGAGAGCTTTATTAAAGATAAATGCACTTTGTGAGAAACGTTTGTTAAGCTTATAGATAAAGACTCAAACAATGCTAACAATTCACTGAACATTTAATAATGAACAATTTTCGATTTACTTCTACATAGAATAGGTCAGCCTACATCCACATTTAAAAAAGGTCATCATTAATCTTCAATATTGATTTTTCCTGGTTAGGATGGCGGTGGATCTGTAGCAATTTCTCAGGACACCTGGGCACAGGGTGCAAATCCACCCTGAATAGGATGTCAGTCCATAGCAGGGCTACCATGAATACATACATTCACAACTAGTGACAATTCCAAATCAATTCAACACAGGTTTCAGGTGTATATTTTGTGGAAAATAGCAGTGTAATTTCTGCCCAAGGTGTGGGAAAAAAACTTAACATGATAATAAAACATAACATGATTTTTTGGACAGTGATTATTTTACAGTGAATAGCTGTAATTATCAGCCAAGTCCAGCCTGACACCACCAGCAACTGAGCCATTCATTTTGCTCACAGCCAACTAGCTCAATCTGTTTCAATTGGATAAAAATTTTATTTGACATTGGCACAATATAATTTATGATGTGTGGTTCTATACATAATGTGTAGTGTTGTTGCATCACAGATCCTCTCTTCCCTCATTATGGACATTTACTTCACACGCTGCATCTGCAAAGCCAACAGCATTGTGGATGACCGGACACGCCCCTCACACACACTCTTCACGCTCCTGCCGTCTGGAAAGTCCCGTAGCATTCGGGCCCACACATCCAGACTGCTGAACAGCGTCTTCCCTCAGGCAATCAGGTGTCTCAACAGAGAACTGAACTAAACTGAGGAACATGGACACACACACACACACACACACACACACACACACACACACACACACACACACACTGATGTTGTTTACTGAACTGAACAGAACTCACACACACACACACATACACACACACACACACACACACACACACACACACACACACACCTGACATTGTTTACATGCAAACGTCACTTTAACATTGTTCTATAACTTGAAATACTATATCTGTGTTAACTATCTCTGCTGCTATTCTTGCACTCAATGTACAACACCTTTTTTTGCACTCACTGTACAACACTGTTCTTTTTTTTTGCACACAGTCGGCATTATGTGTCTTGTTTTTCTGTCTCGTCATTCCCTGCACTTATGTTGTATGTTTAGTTAAAAAATTCTGCACCTTAGTTTAACTTCATGTTTGTCCACGTCACCCTGTGTTTTGTTTTAGTTATGTGTAGCACCTCTGGTCCAGGAGCAACGTTGTTTTATTTCACCGTGTACTGCATCAGCTATATGTGGTTGAAGTGACAATAAAGCTTCTTTGACTTTGATCCAAGGTCCCCTGTTTGAACCTGAGCTCTGTTTATTATTTGTGTGATTCTCTTGGGTTTCCTCTTTGTTCTTCGATTTCTTTTCCAAACACAAGCAGGCTACCTGTAGATGCAAAAGAGTGTATGAGTAAGTGTCTGCAAGGTGTCCTGTGATGGACTGGCAGCCCAGTGGGGGTGAATACTCATTGTGCTCAGTGTTCATAGGATAGGCTCCAGATTACCTGCTGACTAGGACAATACAGTTTGTAGGTTTAGTTAATGATAGTAAGTAATGAGGGTTATACTGTATTATTAATGCTAAAATATCCATCATAGGTACTATATTTTGTTTATTTTATTGTTCTTTCTTTTCCTTGAAACAGCCAACGTGCTTGCCAGCAGGGTGATGATGGAGGGCTGCCCTCTTGGCCAGTTCCCCTGTGGGAATACCAGCATGTGCCTACCACAGGCGCTCCAATGCAACGGTCACAGAGACTGCGAGAATGGAGCCGATGAAGATTATTGTGGTAAGTATGTACGCTAGGAGCATAAAAATGAATCAAGTGAATCGAATTAAGTCACTTGTTTTTTATGTTATTTTATGACTGATATGAATCTCACTGCATTGCTTTGCCTCCTATTACTAGTAGTTATCAAATTAATGTGTTTCTCTCAGTTTTATCTCTGTCTCTGCCTCTCCAGGCGTTTTAATCAAAATCAATATGTTTGCCAGCCGCCGGCTGTTAGTGCTGCATATTGTCCCAGCATTATGTAAACACAGTGCATTTTGAAACATAATAATTTAGTAAGAGTGTATTATGGTCACTTTATGAGAAACCCCCATACTAGTACTGGCTTGGACACTCTGCTGTCAGAACAGCCTCAATTCTTGGAATGAATTCCACATGGTGTTGAGAAGACTTATCTTTTCAACATCCACAAGTCTTCAAAGACTTATATTCTCAGCTGATGGGTGTGAAAAAGTGGTAGCTCAGTGGTTAAGATGTTTGACTACTAATTGGCAGGTTGTGAGTTCAAATCTTGGGATCACCATGCCGCCACTGCTGGGCTCTTGAGCAATGCCCTTATCTCTCAACTGCTTAGTTGTATAAAATTAAGTTGCTCTGGGTCAGGGTGTTGTAAATGGTCTGTCTGCATTCTGAGATGCTTTTTCTGACCATGTGTTACAACCGGTGGTGTCCGGCTGGATATAACAGACCCAACGCGAAGCTTCCGTGACACAAAAAGGGGTTTATTAAACATCAAACACGAGACATGAACAGAACATGGAACAGAAACTGCGACACCACATCGGCCTACATACAAACGAGGACTAGCAAATAATGATGACACAGACAGGACTATAAATGGAAAACATAACCAGGGAAACATTGGGAACAGGTGATCAGGGGCAGGAACACACATTAGGCGAGGGCGGGGCTTAAACACACACATGGCCAAAACATAAACATAAACAGACATGACAACCCCTACTGAGGGCCCCCTAGTGGTTCACCCTCAGCCCTGCTACCCGTAACACCATGGTTGTAAAGACTGGTTATATGAGCTATTGTAAACTTCCTGTCAGCTCAAACTGGTCTCATACTACTCCTCTGACCTGTCTCAACAAGACATTTCTGCCTACAGAGTTGCTGCTCAATGTCAGTTTTTATCAGGTTATAAATGTTTTTATCATAGGATAAATCTGTTTAATCTGAATAATTTTTCCTTTGCATACAAATGCTAGAGAATGTTGTGTATGAAAATCCCAGGAGAGCAACAGTTTTTGAAATACTCAAAGCAGCCTATCTGGCAACAACAACTATGCCACTGAGAAGTTAAGGATATTAAAAATGTTCTAATGTTTGATGTAAACATTGAGCTGTATCTGCATGATTTTATGCATTGTGCTGCTGATTGGATAATTGCATGCATGAGCAGATGTTTCTAATCAAGTGGCTAATGAGGAAACAGAATGAAATTATGAAATGATATTTTCACCAACTCTGTTCTACCTTCCTGCATAATTCAGTTGTCTCAATTTCAACACAGATAGACACACTGTACTTTATCAGCTTTACTTGGGATCCATCTAACAGGTTGTGGGTTGTGGTATTGGATTCCACAGCAACTCCTAGTAACAAGTATAATTCAACTTGAAACAAATATTTATTCAACTTGACCAATTTACCTGCATTATTCATTTGACTACATGAATGTGTAACCAAAATGGCAGCTGGCTCAATTGAAATGTCTGTGGCTTTCTGTCCTCAGGTGATAACAGTGGATGGGCTGACATCTTTGACCAAACCATTACAAAGAAAGCTGAACCACAGGACCTCAGTGATGCCTGCTGTATGTTTATGTCTTTCTCACTGTTTCTTTCTATTAAAGGTGAAGTGATGGGTTAACACTTTCTCTGATAAATATAGTTAAAAGTCACATGCTCAGCACACATGCCTTTTCATCACACAGTCCACATGCCTTTTTTATATGTAGTAGGACTAACTTTATGTCTTAAAGCATGTTTTGTGTTTGCTGACAGTCATCACTGTGTAAATAGTCATGCATCACAATATTTCTTGGTCCCAGTGGGTGGATAAAGCAGCAGCAGAGCTGCCTTTTAGTATTCATCGCTGTGACTACAACACAAATTAACCTGAACTTGTAAGTGTGTATGTGCCTGATGATTTCTTTCAGCTCTTCAGCAGTATCCGGAGAGCTGCGACTGCACCAAGACAGAAGTGGAATGTGTGGGGGTGAACTTGCGTATCGTGCCTCTCCTCTCCTCTAACGTGACTTGGCTGTATGTACTCTTTTCAGTGAGATTGCCATTTCTTCGTTTGTGTGGTAGTAAATTAGTACAAGTCCCACTGGAATGCATTTGTTTGTTTGTTTTTGTTTTGTTTTTGTGTTGGCAATACAGCTTGGAGTTAGATAAGAACATTTATGTCTTACACTGAGTTATATGCCATTTGGCTGGTGCTCTAATTCAGAGGCAGTGTGTTATCTCTTTGGGAATTATGTCCTTATTAGGTTTACTTCCGTTCAGATTTATTTCAATAGCCCATATAACAATAGACACTAATAGTCACAAAGCAGCTTTACAAAAATCTGCATGAAATCTTCCTTAGATGACATGAGGGAAAAACCTTTAGAGCTTCCTCTCAACTGTTTACTATAAAGTTATACACTGCTAAGTATGTTAAAAAATATGCTTTTATGTGAGCTTCATAGTCTTTCTGATTACAGCAACGACTTTTAGGTGGAAGTTTACAATATTATTCACTGAAGCAAGGACTGATTTTGGGAAGTGCAAATCATTTAGCTGCATAATGAATGAAATATTTTAAATCTATTTCAGAGATTAATAATAGTAACACAGTAATGTCTTTTTTTTCCATTGTGGTGTATCACTTCTCAGGTCCCTGAAGAGCAATGACCTTAGAGAGCTACCTGATGATGTCTTCTCTAAATATACTGACCTGCAGCGACTGTGAGTATCCACAAAGCATTCATTCAAAGAAACCAAAATGTAGTATTCACTGTAGTCAAAGATGAATGAAGATGTGTTTATGGAGAAGGTTTATTTACAT
Source organism: Hemibagrus guttatus (assembly GCA_033459395.1). Taxonomy (NCBI): domain Eukaryota; kingdom Metazoa; phylum Chordata; class Actinopteri; order Siluriformes; family Bagridae; genus Hemibagrus; species Hemibagrus guttatus. The sequence continues at coordinate 7,137,013 of JAUCMX010000015.1, forward strand.
GTACATTTATGGCATTTGGAAGAAACCCTAATCCAGTGTGAATTATTGAGGAGATTTGGAGGCTGCACTGAAAACATACACTCACTATCAACTTTATTTGGAACACAGGTACATCTGCTCATTTATGCAGTTATCCAATCATTCAGTCAGGTGGCAGCAGCACAATACATAAAATCATGCAGATGCAGGTCAAGAGCTCATTAATGCAAGGTCAGGTCACATCAGCATGAAGAAAAATTAAATCTCTGTTAATTTAATTGTGGCATGGTTGTTGGTCATACACAAAAGTCTCTAGGATTTACACAGGATAGAGCGTCAGGTTTGAGGAGAATGAGCTCAGACTGGTGTGAGCTGACAAGAAGTCTATAGTAACTCATATAACAGCCGTGGTGAGCAAAAAAGCATCTCAGAACAAACAACGCACAAATATTGAGGTGGATGGTCTACAACAGCAGAAGACCACACTGTCAGGTTCCACTCCTGTTAACCAAGAACAAGAAGAAAAAGAATATGAGACTATTACTGGTACAGATTAACCCATACTGGACCTCTCTAATCAACAAGGCATTTTCACCCAAAGAACTGCTTCTCACTCAATGCTTTTTTATTTTTTACACCGTTCACACCAAACTCTAGAGATTGCTGTGTGTGAAAGTCCCAGAAGATTGCCAGTAAATAAAATTCTCAAACCAGCCCTTCTGGCACCAACAAACATGCCACAGTGATAGTTACAAAGGTTACAATTTTTCTTCATTCTGATGTTTGATGTGAACATTAACTGAAGCTCTTGAACTGAATCTGAGTGATTTTATGTATTATGCTGCGTCCACATGATTGCCTAATTGGATAGCTGCATATTGAACAGGTGCATAGGTGTTCCTCATAAAGTGGATAGTGAGCATCTTGCAGTAGACATGAGACACTGTATATCATAAACACACTGTGACAATTTGACTTTTTTTTTTTTTTTCAGAAATGTATTCAAATATTGGTAGTTGATGAGTATATTTAAACTAGCCATCAGTGCTGCATTTGACTAGAGTTTGTAGCTCATAATTCCAGAAAAAACTAAAGAAAATCTACTAAATCAACATGTATGTCCAGAATGTTGCACTTCTTACCTTTAAACGAATTATACTTGAGTTATAGCCAGGGGAAATAACACATTCAGTGGTAACATAGGAAAGTAAGTGTTCGTTTATGTCTTAATGGAAATAGCAAGACATAAACACAACACACTGCTAGCAGTTCACTGATGTCAGACATTACACTATACTAAGCAATTAAATACATTACAAAACTGTATATACAAGTCCTTGCTTTAGTTTAATCAAAATATTCACTTGATAACTATATAACACTGACTATATAGTTCACTCTTTTGAGGTTGAAAATGTTTTGGGCTCATCATAGTTAGTTGGCTAGCTTGTTGCTAACAAAAGACAAACATGGAGGTTTTCCCCACTTCATAGCTTGAATACAGCAAGGTCGAAAAGAAAAGAAAAGAAAAGAAAAGAAAAGAAAAGAAAGGAAAAGAAAAAAAGAAAGCCTTCATCACTTGAACTTGTTTGTCCAGAACATACCACAACTCACAACTTATAGGATTCAAAGGATCTGTGGCACACAGCTTCAGAGGTCTTATGGAGTCCATGCCCTGACAGATCAAATCTATACACTCATATAAATAACATAAACAACTTACATAAAGGATAAATAAATTACAAAGTGCACTAAAATATGGCTAAACACATCAATATTAAACATTCCTTCTTATTACCCATGTACTTACTGTTAAGAGAAGACATTAATTAAACTGTTCATTTAATTACACCATTATTATAAAATTTGGTAGTTCACTGCTGTTGATTATCGAGAAATGATTAATTAATTGTGATTTGTAAGTATTATATTATAGTGAATTTTGAGTTTTTAATCTAGTGCCTTCACATAGCAGGATGTCATTAAGCTTACTTTGTATAATTCTCTCTTCTCTAGGTTTCTACAGAACAACAGCATTCACACAGTATCCAGCCGTGCGTTCAGCGGTTTATTTAGACTGAGAAAACTGTAAGTACTTTTTATTCAGTTTTTTTTTTTTTACAAGAACAATAGATATAGTTAGTATAGATATTTTTATACTGTTAACTGAGGGAGGCAACAACACTATGCTAATCCGCTCTATGCATCACTCTCTATGCATCACTTCATCTATGTGTCAGTTCTCCCACTTTCAAGAGCTGAAACTGCTAGACAAACAAAGTCATCTAACAGCTGGAATTGAGTATAAACTGGGGAAGTTGTTTTTCAGAGCTCCTACATAATTGAAGAGATGTAGGTCTCTACTTGCGGTTTCTCTGTAATTAGATTGAATTGCTAAACCTCACTTGAGTAGTACATCAGCATGAGTCTGAGAGTAAAGTAAGTTGCAAACCTAAAGAAAAAAACACTTTCCCTGGTCTTTAGTTTATCCTGAGTGTTAAAATAGTAAAGCTAAAAGCATAATAGCTAGCCTGTTATCTAGAAGGAAGCATAGATAGTGAGCGAGCCAGACACTAACACTTCTTTTACATTTGGCTTATGCCCAGTTCCTCTAATTTGCATTTATCAACATTCATTTTGGCATAAAGGTTGTGGAATATGCAGTTACAAAATGAGGATCTGCTCATACAGGATCAAGATATGCTTGTGGTACATGGATATGCAGCATGGAGACATGCATATTCATTCATTCATTCATTGTCTACTGCTTTATCCGTACTGTACTCGGGTCACGGGGAGCCTGTGCCTATCTCAGGCGTCATTGGGCATCAAGGCAGGATACACCCTGGACGGAGTGCCAACCCATCGCTGGGCACACACACACAAACACACTCTCATTCACTCACACAATACGGACAATTTAGAGATGCCAATCAACCTACCACGCATGTTTTTGGACTGGGGGAGGAAACCGGAGCACCCGGAGGAAACCCCCGAAGCACGGGGAGAACAACATGCATATTCAATTCAATTCAATTTTATTTGCCTAGTGCAATGGACATTGTTGCATATATTAGTACTGCATAACTAGAGAAAAGCTAGACAAGAGAAATGCACAAAAAACATGTTCATGCATACTGAAAAAATGCCACACTGCACCAGAAGAAGGTGATGAATAGACAGCAATATTTTCATAGTCTTAGGTCATGTGTTGCTAATTTCATTAAAACTACTTCCTTTAAGTATTAAAAATAAATACATGGGCATGAGCTCATTCATAATCTAGCCATGGGGGTCACAGTCCAATGACTTCTGTGCCGGTCCCAAGCCCGGATAAATAGAGAGGGTTGCGTCAGGAAGGGCATCCGGCGTAAAACATTGCCAAATTTAACCATGCGAATCGTCAGTACTCTGAATTTCATACCGGATCGGTCGAGGCCCGGGTTAACAATGACCGCCGTCAGCGCCGTTGACCTACAGGGCGCCGGTGGAAATTGGGCTACTGTTGGTCGAAGAAGTAGAGGAGGGAGGAGAGTGCACAGACAGAGAGAGAAGAGGAAAGGTAAGAGTGTAGGACTGAGAATAGGAACTCTGAATGTTGGTACTATGACAGGGAAAGGTAGAGAGCTGGCTGATATGATGGAGAGAAGGAAGGGGGATATACTGTGTGTACAGGAGACCAGGTGGAAGGGTAGCAAGGCTCGTAGTATAGGAGCAGGATTCAAGCTGTTTTATTATGGTGTGGATAGTAAGAGAAATGGGGTAGGTGTGGTCCTGAAGGAGGAGTTTGTGAGGAATGTTCTGGAGGTGAAAAGAGTGTCAGACAGGGTGATGAGTCTGAAGTTAGAGATTGAAGGGGTAATGTTGAATGTTGTTAGTTTTTATGCCCCACAGGTAAGTTGTGAGTTAGAGGAGAAAGAGAAATTCTGGAGTGAATTAGATGAGGTGATGGAGAGTATTCCCACGGGTGAGAGAGTGGTGATAGGAGCAGATTTTAATGGACATGTTGGTGAGGGGAACATAGGTGATGAGGAGGTGATGGGCAAGTTTGGAGTTAAGGAAAGGAACCTTGAAGGACAGATGGTAGTGGACTTTGCTAAGAGGATGGACATGGCTGTGGTTAACACTTATTTTCAGAAGAGGGAGGAGCATAGAGTGACTTACAAGAGTGGAGGTAGGAGAACACAGGTAGACTACATCCTATGTAGAAGAGGCAATCTGAAAGAGATTAGTGACTGTAAAGTGGTAGTGGGAGAGAGTGTAGCCAGACAGCATAGGATGATGGTGTGTAGGATGACTTTGTTGGTCTGTAAGAAGAAGAGGTCAAAGATAGAGAAGAAAACCAAGTGGTGGGAGCTGAAAAAGGAGGAATGTTGTAAGGAATTTAGACAGAAGTTGAGGCAGGCTCTGGGTGGTCAGGTAGTGCTGCCAGATGACTGGGAAACTACAGCAGAAGTGATCAGGGAGACAGGGAGAAAGGTGCTGGGTGTGTCATCTGGAAGGAGGAAAGAAGATAAGGAGACTTGGTGGTGGAATGAGGAAGTTCAGGATAGTATCCAGAGGAAGAGGTTAGCCAAGAAGAAGTGGGACATGGACAGGACTGAAGAGAATAGACAGGAATACAAGGAGTTACAGCGCAGAGTGAAGAGGGAGGTGTCTAAGCAGAAGCAGCATATGACGAGTTGTACACTAGGTTAGACACTAGAGAAGGAGAGAAGGACTTGTACAGGTTAGCTACTCAGAGGGATCGAGATGGGAAGGATGTGCAGCAAGTTAGAGTTATTAAGGATAGAGATGGAAGGGTGCTCTCAAGTGAGGAGAGGGTACAGAGGAGATGGAAGGAATACTTTGAGGAGCTGATGAATGAGGAAAATGAGAGGGAAAAAAGAGAAGAAGGGGTGAACTCTGTGGAACAGAAAGTAGATAAGATTAGAAAGGATGAAGTCAGGAAGGCTTTGAAAAGGATGAAAAGTGGAAAGGCAGTTGGTCCTGACGACATCCCGGTGGAGGTCTGGAAGTGTCTGGGAGAGGCAGCTGTGGAATTTTTGACTAGTTTGTTCAACAGGGTTTTAAAGAGTGAGAGGATGCCTGAGGAATGGAGAAGAAGTGTATTAGTGCCGATCTTTAAGAATAAGGGTGACGTGCAGAGTTGCAGCAACTATAGGGGGATAAAGTTGATGAGCCATACAATGAAGCTATGGGAAAGAATAGTGGAAGCTAGGTTAAGGAAGGTAGTGGACATTTGTGAGCAACAGTATGGCTTCATGCCCAGAAAGAGCACAACAGATGCAATTTTTGCTCTGAGAATTTTGATGGAGAAGTATAGGGATGGTCAGAGGGAGTTGCACTGTGTGTTTGTAGACTTGAGAAAGCGTATGACAGGGTGCCAAGAGAAGAGCTGTGGTACTGTATGAGGAAGTCAGGAGTAGCAGAGAAGTATGTCAGAGTGGTGCAGGACATGTATGAGAGGAGCAGGACAGTGGTGAGGTGTGCTGTAGGTCAGACAGAGGAGTTCAAAGTAGAGGTGGGACTGCATCAGGGATCGGCTCTGAGCCCCTTCCTGTTTGCTATAGTATTGGACCAATTGTCAGAGGAGGTCAGACAGGAGTCTCCTTGGACAATGATGTTTGCAGATGACATTGTGATCTGTAGTGAGAGCAGGGAGCAGGTGGAGGAAAACCTGGAGAGGTGGAGGTTTGCGCTGGAGAGAAGAGGAATGAAAGGCAGTCGTAGTAAGACTGAGTACATGTGTGTGAATGAAAGGGAGGGAAGTGGAACAGTAAGGTTACAGGGTGAAGAGGTGAAGAAGGTACAGGAGTTTAAGTACTTGGGGTCAACAGTCCAGAGTAATGGAGAGTGTGGGAAAGAGGTAAAGAAGCGAGTGCAGGCAGGTTGGAATGGGTGGAGAAAGGTGTCGGGAGTTCTGTGTGATAGGAAAATATCAGCGAGAATCAAGGGGAAGGTGTACAGGACAGTGGTGAGACCAGCCATGCTGTATGGTTTAGAGACAGTGTCACTGAGGAAGAGACAGGAGTCAGAGCTAGAGGTAGCAGAGCTGAAGATGTTGAGGTTCTCTTTGGGAGTGACAAGATTGGACAGGATTAGGAACGAGTACATCAGAGGGACAGCTCATGTTGGACGTTTGGGGGACAAAGTTAGGCAGGCCAGATTAAGATGGTTTGGACATGTTCAGAGGAGGGAGAGTGAGTATATTGGTAGGAGAATGTTGGACATGGAGCTGCCAGGCAGGAGGCAAAGAGGAAGGCCAAAGAGGAGGTATATGGATGGAATTAATGAGGATATGAAGCTAGTGCGTGCAAGTGTTGAGGATGCAGAAGATAGGGATAGGTGGAGAGAGATAATTCGCTGTGGCGACCCCTGAAGGGAAAAGCCGAAAGCAGAAGAAGAAGATGAGCTCATTCATAATTCTAAGCATGAGCATTGTCAAATTGTCTGTTGGACAATGAAAAATAAGTATTCAAGCTAATGACTAGTGATATGTCCTGTACACCACATTTCTTTGGCCTAGAGTTTATGTTAAAACAAATAACACAGCAACCATATAATAATGTGTAAACATTTATGGAACAATGTACTACCACTGAAACCCACTTTATGTCATTTTTATTGTGTTTTTTCTTTACAGGTTCCTAAGTCAGAACTACATCACTTCTGTGAGTCCTGATGTATTCAGAGATCTCCATAAATTACAGTGGCTGTGAGTATAGCATATACTTCCCAGAAATGGCATTTTAAAGTCCCTGTGAAGTGCCATGAATGTCACAGTGTTATTCAATGTTTTGATGTGAATTTCCACTGAAACAGAAAGTTAGAGCAATACATATTTAAGTGGCTCCTAACTTTTATAAATAGCCAGTAGCATTTAGCTTACATCGCATCCCTAATCTATACTTGATAGCCAGTTAGCGACAGTACACTTCTAATTCTAGAGAGCATTTTATTGGACAAAAAATCTGATGAGAATCTGAAGTGCCGAATGATGCCTTCAAAACTGTTGATCTGGTATTAACGATAGAGAGAAACCATACACTGTACAATGCATATATCTTCTAAATGCGAATCTTGTAGTTTATAGTTAACCTTAAGGCTAACATACTCATACTCTGAAACCATCATATTCATACTCGGAAACAAAACTTCATTTGATTTCAAGGGAACTTATGAACTTGACAAGGTTTTTTTTGTCCTATGAGAGAGAAAGAGAGGCTCTTGAGAGAATGACTGTGTGTAGTTTCTATAATGTAAGTGATAACAGGAACTAACTAATCTACCTGTTAGAAAACATTCATTCATTGTCTACCGCTTATCCGAACTATTCTCGGGTCACGGGGAGCCTGTGCCTATCCCAGGCGTCATAGGGCATCAAGGCAGGATACACCCTGTACGGAATGCCAATCCATCGCAGGGTGTACACACACACACACTCTCATTCACTCACGGAATCACACACTACAGACAATTTAGAGATGCCAATCAACCTACAATGCATGTCTTTGGACTGGGGGAGGAAACCCCCGAGGCACGGGGAGAACATGCAAACTCCACACACACGGCAGAGGCTGGAATCAAACCCCCAACCCTGGAGGTGTGAGGCAAACGTGCTAACCACCAAGCCACCATGCCCCCCTGTTACAAAATATAAAATGCAATAATAGTTGGATAAAACAAGCACAATGATCATTAATACATTTTAAATATTGTACAGTTTACATTTCAATTATTTTATACCAGACCACATTACACCACCCTGTGTGGATTATTTTACTGTTACAGCACACCCCATATTTTATTCCTTACTTATTTTTAATATTATTATTATTATTATTATTATTATTATTATTATTATTATTATTATTATTATTACCAAATATCTACAGTCAAGCTGTAAGACTATCCATCAAGTTTACACACCATATTGTACAAGAAACAGTTTTATAGGCTGTAGTCTAATAAAAGGGTTATTTAAGGTTTCAAACCTTCTAAAATGGGTTCTCTAGATAGATAGATAGATAGATGGATGGACGGACGGACGGACGGACGGACGGACGGACGGACAGACAGACAGATTTTTATTGTCATTGCAAAGTACAGGTAGCAACGAAATGTCATTTAGCATCTACCAGAAGTGCAAGTAGTAGAAATTGTGCAAATGAACAAGTGCAGATAAATATGTAAATATGTACATCCATAAACAAGGCTATGTCAATATGTGCATTAAAGAAGTATGTGCAAGTTGTATTTACAGCAGATAAAGTGTTACAAGTGTAACAATATGTACATTATAATTATATTATACAGAGAAAATGTAGCAGAATATACAGGGTGAAGCAGAACTGCAAAGTGGTGAAGTGTAGTGAGACATGAGTGTTTGGTGGTGTAGTGTAGAGTTCAGAAGATTTATGGATGTAGGGAAAAAACTGGCCCTGAACCTGCTGGTTCTGGTGCGGATGGACCTGTATCACCTCCTAGATGGAAGGAGGTTGAACAGTTTTAGACTAGGGTGGGAGGAGTCCTTGATGATTTTGTGTGCACTGCACAGACATCTACTGTGGTGAAGAGACTCAGTGGCAGGTAGTTGGGTGCCGATGATGTGTTGGGCGGTTTTCACAACCCTTTGCAGTGATTTTTTTTCACACACTGTAGAGTTGCCATACCACACTGTGATGGAGCTCGTCAAGATGCTCTCAATAATACAGCAGTAAAAGTTTCCCAGGATCTTGTGGATAGGTGAACTTAAGGCTGGAGACACACTCTACTTCAGACCCATTAATGTAGATAGGGGAGTGTCTGCTGCTGTTAGATTTCCGGAAGTCCACAATGACCTCTTTGGTCTTTGTGGCATTGAGGGTGAGGTTGTTCACACCATGCTGACAGGCTTTGGATCTCCTCCCTGTAGGCCAATTCATTGTTGTTGCTGATTCAACCAACATCTGTGGTATCATCTGTGTATTTGATGAAGATGTTGGAGTTATGCCGTGGAAAACAGTCATGGGTGAACAGGTAGTGCAGTGGGCTCAGTGTGGGACGCCAGTGTTCAGGATGAGGGTTGAGGATATGTGATTACCCAACCTTACAGACTGAGGTCTATTTGTTAGGAAATCCATAATCCAACTGCATATGGGTGTGCAGGTACCCAGGTCACTGAGCTTAGTGATCAGTTTACTAGGGACGACTGTATTAAAAGCAGAACTGAAGTCAATGAGCAACATCCGAATGCATGTATTGTTATTATCCAGGTGGGTGCGAGCTAGATGAATAGCAGTGGAAATGGCATTCTCTGTTGACCTATTCGGATGGTAGACAAACTGGTGTGGGTCCAGTGTAGGTGGGAGACACGCTATGAGGTGACTTAAAACCAGCTTCTCAAAGCATTTCATAACAAAGGGAACTCTAGGGAAATATGAGTGTATTTACAGACAGAGGTAATACTGCAGACTCATGTCTTAACACTTTTCTTCTCAGAGTCCTGGATCACAACCCTCTAAGGAGCATCTCCCATGATATTTTCATTGGTCTCAAGTCATTGATATTTCTGTGAGTAATTTTCATCTCTTGAATAATACTTTCATCTGCTTGATAAAATCTTGGTTTACTCAGCTGTATGTGTAATGCTGTAATAATTTGTGCTAGCTATGTGAAAGGTCTTTTTGCAGAAACCTTCTTGTGGTAATTATTTTGGCCTGAAATGGCTTGTATCATTTTGAGCAAATTCTTAAATGAGCACTTAATAATTAATTTTAGATTCTCATCACATCCTCTTCGTTGGTAGCTCCATTAGGCACCACTACAGTTATTTTTCTATATGCTCACCTTTTCTATTAGAACAGCCGCATTCAAACTTTTATCCCCATGAGATCTATTTGTTTGAGAACTTGAATCCCCTTAAACCCCCCAAATAAAGCACAATCAAATCTCAAACAACCACAGCATGTACTATAAAAAACAGACACAGTCATTTCCTTCACATATGGCTTTCATTGCCTATTATTACTTGGCTAATAAAATAAAAGACAACCACATTTTAAGACCTGCCAACCCCAAGAGGAATAATGCCCAGTCAAGCCCCCACTGTGTGTGTGTGTGTGTGTGTGTGTGTGTTTTGCTAGTCTAATGTCCCTCGTAGAAACTGTGAAATGCTTCCCCACAGCCAAAATTTTCACTGTTGAGCTGCTCAAATCTGTCTGTTGAAATGTGTCTGTGCTGAATGGTGCAGGAGACCAGGAAACAAACTGTAAACTTTAATCACTTCCAGATTATCATCAACATTACAATTATTTCTGCAGTGTTATATTTGTGTCTTTGTTGTAGGCCTGCTTATTCTTTTTTTAAACACATTTTCCAGTTTTATCTCTTTCAGTGCATCCCAGATGTTAAATAAAACATAACACTGATTACTGATAAAGCATTCTCCTTTTACAATGACATAAAGCGAAGGCAGTGTATTAATGTACCTTATTTTATTGAGGAAAACAGTGGAGATGTGAGAACCAGCCAAAACATTGCTGCAGGGATGGGAGGAAGAGGGTGGGGCTGTCACATGCTGACTAACTGACCATAAGGAGATTACTCTTTTGGTTACTCTGTTATTTAGTGATAACTTGTTCTAGCATACACTGATGTTAAAATGCTGTAACAGTGCTGCCTGCAACTCCCCCTCCAGGCCACCAGAGAGAGCCCTCGCCAGAATACTGAGCACTTCCGGGTCACGCCACTCAATTCTGGGTTTTTTCCTACTTTCTGTGTATTTAACTATGCTCTCAACAGTAGACTGTGTGAAGTATTATCTCTGCTACTTACTAAGCTGTTGTTTGTTCCTTGTCATTGCTTCATGTGTTTTGACCTTGTTTCTCTCTGCTCTTGGATTACAATTTTGGATTGTGTTTTTGGTACTTTTGCACTGCGGATTGCTTTGTTTGGTTTTTCGGACTACCTGCCTGCTTTGCTGTTCTTGACCCTGCCTGCTGATTTGGATTGTTTGCCTGTGTTTCTTATTCAATAAACTCTGCATATTCAATTCAATTAAATTTTATTTGTATAGCGCTTTTAACAATGAACACTGTCTTAAAAAAAACAAAAAAAAACCAACAAAAAAACATGCAAACAGTCCTAGATGTTAGACAAAATTATCTCTAGTGAGCATGGAAGCCTGAGGTGACTGTGGCAAGGAAAAACTCCCTTAGATGGTATGAGGAAGAAGCCTTGAGAGGAACCAAACTCAAAAGGGAACTCATCCTCATTTGGGTGACACCAGAGAGTGTGATATGAACAATGTCCTTTCTGCATTTATATATAGTCAATTGTGTGATGCAGATACAGCATGTGTAGAAGGTTATGTGTAAATTAATTAGGAGGTTGTTGTCATCCTCAAAGTCCACATAGGGCTGGCAGTGAGGCTTTGAATACCCCAATCCTCACAAAGCAGAACCCAGCTTGAGCTGACCCATCTCTGGATGCCTCAGGATCCTCGCAGGGTTGGCCTCTGTCTACTGGAACTGGCACAATCTCTATATGCCTCTGGATGGGTAGAAGAAGGTAAACAAGTGGAAAGGATTTAGTGTAGCTGCTGTTGATAGTATTAGCAGGTACTAGATGATAATGTGCATTTAATCAGATGTACTGGAGTACAAGGATATGGGTTGTATTAAGTGTATGCCTGGCTAAAGAGATATGTCTTCAATATACGTTTGAACTGGGAGACTGTGTCTGAGCCCTGAACACTGTCAGGAAGGCTATTCCAAAGTTTAGGAGCTAAATACGAAAATGCTCTGCCCCCTTTTGTAGACTTTGATATTCTGGGAACTATCAGAAGTCCAGAATTTTGAGATCTTAAGAGTGTGGTGGATTCTGATTTGTTAGAAGATTGGCTAGATATGTGGGAGCTAAACCATCTGTCTTATAAGGATTTAGTAATAGAAAATGATCAATCATCCAATCTTATATATCTTTAACACACTCAGTTAATCTAGACAATTTAGATATTTCATTTGGTTTTGATGAGATATATAACTGGGTATCGTCAGCATAACATTGGAAACTAATCCCATGTCTTCTAATGATGTTACCCAAGGGAAGCATGTATATTGAGAACAGCAGAGGTCCTAAAACTGATCCTTGTGGGACCCCGTATTTCATTCATTCATTCATTGTCTACCACTTCTCCGATCTATTCCCGGTCACGGGGAGCCTGTGCCTATCTCAGGCATCATTGGGCATCAAGGCAGGATACACCCTGGACAGAGTGCCAACCCATCGCAGGGCACACACACACACAAAGTTTAGAGATGCCAATCAACCTACAATGCATGTCTTTGGACTGGGAGAGGAAACCAGAGTGAACCCCGAGGCACAGGGAGAACATGCAAACTCCACACACACGGCGGAGGCGGGAATCAAACCCCCAACCTTTGAGGTGTGAGGCAAATGTTCAAACCACTAAGCCACCATGCCCCCTGGTAGTATTTCATCTCCATTTAAATCTATGAAATGGTATCGATCAGACAGGTAGGCTCTAAACCATTTTAATGCCTGTCCCTGAATACCTATTTGACTTTGTAAGTGATCTACGAGAATGTTATGATCTGTAGTGTCGAATCCAGAACTAAGATCAAGTAAGACTAATATTGAGATGCAACCTTGGTCCGAAGCTAAAAACAAGTCATTTTTTACTAGTGCAGTTTCTGTGCTATGATGGGGCCTGAAACATGACTGAAAATACCCAATTTCTAGTAAGAAATTGAGACACATCCGGCAGATTACTTGTGAATCTGTCTTTAGTGGTTGGAATAATAGTTCTACCAAATCAATAACGTGGTGAGACATGGATAATATGTTAATACATAATTAAAAACACTCTAATAACAGGTAGAGTGTGCACTAAGAGGTGATGGTCTGTGATATCATTGCTTTGAGGTAGAATAGCTATATCAGTGATATCTGTTCCACGTGATATAACTATATCTAGCGTATGATGAAAATGATGAGTTGGTCTAGTAGTGTTTTGTTTAACCCCAAAAGAATTTAGTAAATCTATAAATGCGAGTCCTACAGCATCATTAGCATAGTCTACATAAATGTTAAAGTCTCCTACAATCAACACTTTGTCAAAATTAATCAATAAGTCTGAGAGTAAATGTGCAAACTCTTTAAGGAAATCAATGTAGGGCCCCGGGGGTCTATACATGGTGGCCAGAGTAAGATATAGTAGGGATTTTTTTTATGTATGTCAGTGACTTTGTCAAAATGAATCAATAGGTCTGAGAGTAAATGTGCAAACTCTTTAAGAAAATCAACGTAGGGCTCCGGGGGTCTATACATGGTGGCCAGAGCAAGATATAGTAGGGATTTTTTATGTATGTCAGTGAGTGCAACATTAATGACAAGCACTTTGAATTAGTTAAACCTGTATCCTGTTTTCTGAGTAACGGTAAGAAAATTGTTATAGATAGTTGCAACACCACCTCCATGACCAGTCTGACAGGGCTCATGCTTATACGAATATCCTGACAGAGTAGACTCATTCAGACCAATATATTCATTTAGACTAAGTCAGGTTTCGGTAAGGCAGAGTGCATCAAAACTATAATTTGAGATCATTTCATTAACAATAAGTGCTTTCGGTGCACGGGATCTAATGTTGAGAAGCCCAGACTTTTAGAAATTGTTTTTCTTTACTTATTTGGCCTTTTTTGGGTTTAATGGTGATTAGATTATTTCGAGTTTTTTTTTAACGAATTTATTGTTTGATCTCACTATTCGGAGAACAGACACAGTTTGTATAAGACGAGCTATGTGTGCACTTGTATCAGTCTGGTGAGTTGAACAGTAGCTATTATAATTGTGATCTGAGGTATGACCTACCAGTCAGATGTTGCGTAGTGTCCTGGAGATGTTGTCTGAGAGGACTGCTACTCCAACTCTGCTTGGATGCAGGCCATCCGTATGGTAGAGCCTAGGAGGCTCCAAGAAAATATTCCAATTATCAACAAAGGGTAATTTTTGGTCTTGACACCATGACTATAACCATTCATTAAAAGCAAATAGCCTACTGAACCTCTTGATAGCTCACTGGAACATGGGAAGCGGTACTTACACGATTATCCTTGTCGTGGCCAATGTGGTGCGTACCTTCTCCACCAGGCTCCTGAAGTCCTTCTTCAGGATCTCCGTTTGCCTCAGCCTGATGGAGGACCACAGCTCTGTTGGTTCAGCACAGCGGGTACCTGTGCAGTGACATCGAGAACACAAGCTACAGGAAGACAGCGAGTGTGCACCTTACCTTTAGTCATGGTAGTATGGACGTGCTTGACAATGGAGTCTCTGATGACCACCACGTCGCATTCCGTCTCGCGAAGGGGAGAGAAGCGGTTCTGGGTCGAGATCTCGAAAACGGGTGGCAGCAGAGGGGGAGAGGTCCTCGCCCGGGGCCTGGCTTGTGTTTTCCACTCCTGCTACATCCAGGCTGTGTGGTACCTTGGCGCCGGAGTGAACGAAACCTGGCCGGGCCACGTCCTTGGTGCACTGGGCCTGGGCAGAGAAGTACACGGAGTTGAGATTATGGGAGTGTTTGTTTCACACCGCAAATTTACCTGGGACAGGTAAGCATCAGTCCAGGACGATTCCAGCGCGGCTTTCAGCTGTCGCAGCCGGGCCACGGCCTCCAGCTCCAAATCCACCGAGTGCAGCTTGAATGAATCTTCACCTGCACTCAAAGGCAGACACACAACCGACATAGTGTTTAAGAGCAGTAGTACAACAGAGGATGGTGCGAAAAATGTAAACAAACTTGTGGTAGCCGGGCTAACAGGCTAGTGATGCTAATGGGCTAGCCGGCTATAAGCAGGTTTTCTGGAAAACAAATAAAACTAGTGATATAAAAAATGTTTGGAATGAGAATATTATAGGATACTATCAGCTACTATAGGACAGGATTAAGATAAAAATTGTGAAAATTTAGCGAAATTTTAGGTCAGCTTGGCGGAGCTCGGAAAAACACGTCATGACATGGATTCCCATTGTTGTTCCCAGCCTCCATGTTACAGAATACTTCGCCTACCGTGGATCCAGCAGAGTTGCCACAGCCTCCAGCTATGGTCACCCAGCAGTGAGAACTACTTGCGGCCTAAAAGGAGCAACTCGCTACACTGTGTTCATCCAATACCATCATCCTGCATGCACTGCACAGCCTCTTAGGCCCTAGGCCTGAGTCAGCCCGGATGGCCCTCCCTGGGAAATTTAACGGATCTGCTGATTGCTGCTGGGGGTTTCTACGTCAGTGTGAGATTTTCTTCAGTCATCAACCTGGGGCCTACCAAGATGATTCTACTAAATATGCATTCCTTTTATCACTAATCACCAGGAGGGCTATAGATTGGGCATTGGCAGTTTGGGACCAGGACCTTCAGATGTGCACTTCTTTAACACACTTCTCAAAGGCTTATCCGTGAAGTCTTTCAGTACCCCGCTGGAGGTTGTGAAGTATCAACTCAGTTGCTTCAGCTAAGTCAGGCTTCAGAATCGGTGGCCGATTATGCTGTAAAATTCCAGACTCTTGCTGCACAAAGTGACTGGACTGGCATCGCACTATGAGCCATATTCAGGAAAAGTTTGAACCCCAGACTGCAGGGATGGCATGTAGGGGCAAGGACCAAACACTGAGCCAGTACATTACCCAAGCCATCCGTCTGGATAACCTGCTACACACCTACTGTCCAAGCCTGCCAGAACCTGTGCAGCCAGGTAAAGCACAAGCTCCCACAGAGGTTCGGCACACCTGGGTTTACCCTTCTGTCTGCCTTCACAGCCTGACCCTACCAGTGCGACTGCGCTTCGCCAGTAAAAGTTGTCACATCTCCACCCGGTAGATTCAGGGACTGCTGTAAACGTCATCCACTGCCAGCTTGTGAAGGAACTTCAGTTACCCACTGTACCATGCAAAGCTTCTCTAAGGATCAACTTCACTGTCACATACCACCCTGGATCAAAAAACAGCAAGGCTGATGCTTTCTCCCGCCGTCACAACCTGGTGAACAAAAGCCCTGGTCCAGAACCCATCCTGCCACCCGCCTTGGTCATAGTACCGGTACAATGGGACCTCATGGAAGAAATACAATGAGCCCAGCTAACTGAAGCCCACCCTCCAGAATGTCCTCCCACACATCAGTATGTGCCTACAAGCCTTTGTCAGAGAACTATTCAATGGGTTCATACTGCACCTAGCTCAGGTCACCCAGGGATTAATAGAACAACGTGAATGGTACAGAATGCTTACTGGTGGCTGTCTCTAACCACGGACATCAAAAATTAAATAGAGGCATGTGCCGTCTGTGCTCAATCCCAAACTCATAGACAATTACATGCAGGTCTCCTGGAACCACTATTTATCCCACAGCGCCCCTGGTCCCACATCACCATTGATAGTGTCAGTGACTTACCCAACTCACACAGTTTCACGACTATCCTAGTGGCCATTGATTGTTTCTCCAAGGCATGTAAGCTGATTCCCTTGAAAGCTCTACCCACAGCCAGGGAAACAGCCCAGACTCACGTCTTCAGAAACTATGGCCTCCCGCAAGACATCGTGTCTGATCGGGGGTACAGTTCACTTCCCATATCTGGAGAGCATTTTGTGAAAGCTTAAACATTAACATCAGCTTAATATCAGGTTATCACCCACAGTTGAACGGTCAGGTGGAGTGGTTGAACCAGGAACTAGGCCGCTATCTACGTGCATACTGCAGCCGGGAACAACAGCGATGGAGTGAGTTCCTGCCCTGGGCCGAGTATGCTCAAAATTCACTGACCCAATCTTCCCCCGGGCTCACCCCTTTTCAGTGTGTCCTTAGCTACCAGCCCCTGTTATTCCCCTGGTCTGGGGAACCCTCCAATGTGCTAGCAGTGAATGACTCCAGAGAAGTCAGGGAGTGTAGGAAAGTGTGCACGTACGCCTCCAGAGGGCCATTATTTGTCAGTGGGAGCAAGCCAACCGTTGTAGACACCAACACCCACTGTATCGTCCAGGTTTGGCTTTCAAGTTCTCCGCCAGATCAACCCAGCCTACAGCTGCCTGCTTCATACCGTATCTCCCCATCCTTCCATGCCTCTCTTCTCAAACCTGCTTACACCACCCACAATACCCACAATGCTGACACCGCACCCGTGCCTCCACTGGACATAGATGGCTCTGCTGCCTACATAGTCCACACCATCCTGGGCTCCTGAAGGAGGAGAGGTCACTTACAGTACTTGGTAGACTGGGAGGGGTGTGGACCTGAGGAAAGATCTTGGGTGGAGGCCGATGACATCCTTGATTCCTCGCTTGTTACAGAATTTCACCAAACCCACCCCAAATGACCAGCCCTGCGATCCAGAGGGCAACCAAGGAGAACAAGGAGATAACTGTAACAGTGCTGTCGTTCCCAGCCTCCATGTTACAAATTCAGAGCTCCTATACAAAATATACAAAGGGTAGCAGATTATAAAT
Source organism: Hemibagrus guttatus (assembly GCA_033459395.1). Taxonomy (NCBI): domain Eukaryota; kingdom Metazoa; phylum Chordata; class Actinopteri; order Siluriformes; family Bagridae; genus Hemibagrus; species Hemibagrus guttatus. The sequence goes on from JAUCMX010000015.1 coordinate 7,154,492, forward strand.
TTATTTTTTGGTATTTATTTAATTTCACCCCTTAGCCACAACATGTACAAATCTTTTATACAATTCCTACATGTTTCACTTTTGTATTAGAAAAAAGAATTGTTGGTAGAAGGATCACCAGCTCTACTCAACACTGTGCATTACTGATCTATACAATATAATTGGACAATATAACACAATGTACTGAAGTTGATATTGTACTTGCTACATGGGCTCTTTTGCACTTCTTGAGTATTAATATAAGCAAACCTGTAGGAATGACAGTAAACTACTTCTTGCATTCCTCACAAATGTGCATTTATATTTTATATTCTTTCTTTTAACAAATTTACTGTTAGCTCTACCCATACCTGTTAGCTCTACCTTGTTGCCATGTTATTGTCTCTAATATTTTTATGTATATCCAGAGAACTCTTGCTGATTGGACTCACTGCAACCTCAGAACATACACAATGTCCTCATAGATGTGTCTCTTATTTATTTTCTTCTCTCTTATCACTGATTTTGTTTTTGCTTCTTATCTTGCTGTTGCTTGAAAAGGCTTTTAAATTTTTTTCAGCAGTAAAGCCCTGGTCTCTTTTTTTAGGCATCCTGACAAAAATGCTTTTTATTTTTTATTTTAATAGAAAACAGAAGGGATTGCATGAATGCCTGCAATAATGTTCAGCCGATGCTGGATGTTACACCTGGTGTCAATGTAGCTGCTCACTGGCTATTTTTGAAAGGTGTAATCATTTATGCATTTGTAGGATTATCAGCTTATTAGAAGTGCTTTCTTTATTTAGCACTCTTAGTGTGACAGGTAGGAGTTTAGTTAAGTGAAAGTATGTGAAAATGTGCAAAAAAATTCAAAGATTCTGTAGGAGAAAGTATTTTGAAGGTTTGAAAGTATAATTAAGATTGATTTAACATGCCATGTTTCTCTTAGGTCCATGGTGAACACATCCCTGCTACAGCTGTCTGAACTAAGCCTCTGTAACTACATGCCTCTGCTCAGCTGGCTGTGAGTGCTATCATCCTCAACAAGTCCACTTTTCTGTTTACTGACCACCTTCACCATTCTGTAGCATTCTGTCTTTACTGATGGCTTCTAGAACATGTATATACTGTAACAATATACTATAATTCATTGTATTCTAAAACAAATATTATTACTATCATTGACTCTCATTTACTATCTCATTTACACATATCATTTACTATCATCACTCTGTTTAATTTCCACATCCCCATTACGTCCGAATTCTCACGTTTGACTTAAAGTCATCTGTTGCACTGTGACATGTTTTCTGAATGTTAAGATGCTGATTTGCATTTTTAGAGTGGAGATAGAAGTGCCTCTTTGCACTTTCAGAAAGTATAATTATATTGGATGGAGCATACTTCAACTTCTTTGTATTCTGTAAAATTATATTACACTGTAAAATTATATTATAGGTCTGAGCCAGACCTACAGTGTCAGGTGATTTGTGTTGTTCTAATTGATTTTTTGTCTTAATATATGTGGAGGGAGCATAGACTGTCACCTTGCCAAGCAGTAATTTGACCAAAAGCAACAGAGGAAGAAACCTTATTGTTTGGAAAAAGCTGTAAAATGGACTTGCTTGATTTGATTTGGAACACAGTGCAAAGTGACATAATTTTCACTGACTGTTTATTCTCTGAACCATGTGTGGTGAGGCTTAAGGGCAACATAATTAGAAGAAAGTAAGCCCACATGAATAGAATCTTTTGTCTTCACATGCTTAATTAATAGCAGCCATTTGATCGATTGCATTTGTCTAATTCATCTTAAAAGAGAAAAAAAAAAAGTGGAACCTGAGAGGGAACTTACACAGCTGTTCCCTTTTTCCTATGTACATGTAGTCAATCAACCAAGAAGTTTGGTGACATGTTATCAAGGCAACACTTTAGCATCATGCAGTCTGGATGTCTCAGATCATTACACAATAGATTGAAACCATGTTGAGTTACTGAGAAATTTTAAACAGACTTATATCGGGCTTATCATATCATATCAGGCTTCTGGTACTTAGGACATACGGTTGACTATAAAACTGAAAAGAAGCATATTTAATAGCCAAAAACAGAAGTAGCAACCACCTTGACGTCTTAATCATCAGTATAAGTAAGTAAATTAATATAAGCTATTTTATTCATTTATCATATCACTCAGCTAAATAATGTTGTTTTATGGAAGTGTGCGATGATTTAGCTACAAGGTATGCACAGAGAAGTGAAGGCTATGAGAATTGCTTGCAATGTGCAAAGGAAAAATAAATATGATCTGACACAAAGCATGTGTTGGCGGCTAAACAAATGCATTTAGATTATGTTCTTAAAAATATAGGTTCCATGACAGGGGCTCTCTTCGAATTTTATAAGAAACTTTTTTCCTGGACATTCATGCATGGATCATTGCCATTTTTGTTGGGAAGTAAGGAAATCAAGCAATTTTTTCCTAAAACAAGTGTTACCAATACAAAAAAGGTTTATAGTGTATATAAACCTATAATAATTATAGAATTAGAATCATTCAAGTTTATTACCATCAATAACAAAAATTGTGGACCCAAAAATGTCCCCACTCTGAAGAACCACTTTTTGCCTTTTATAGCTGAGAAGGAAAGAGAGAAGCTGAGTCTATTCATCAGTAACAAGTGTCCTGATAACAGAACTGCCCTTAGTATGCCTAAAGAAAACACGGTTTAACCTTAATAAGGAACATTTACAGCATCTGTCTTGTAACAGATGTAATTAATATTTTCTGCCTCATTCCCACAGGAAGCATGTGGCTCTCTGAGTCCCACAGGATCTCTGTCTAAATGTCAGCATCTACATCCGAGGATAAATGTGGGTCATGTAGTCATTGCTTCTTGGAATTTTAAGAAGAGGATACTGTGTGTTTCATGGCCTCATTACAGTCTGAGTTGCCATTTTTATCAAACACACACATGAGCAAAAGTGGAGCTCTGTCTGGTATGTCCTGAAAGTGCTAAGGTTGGCCATTATGTCTGGTTCTTCTTTTGTTCCCTACATCATTAGGTGTGAGACAGAGAGACAGCTATGGCTTTATCAGTTGAGAGAGCTCTTGTAAGAGGTTTTTTTCTGTGTAGTATTTGGTCAGAGTGACCTTACCAGGACCTCCAGGAGGATAGTCACAATAAAGAAGCTGCTTTCTGAGTGTAGAAAAGTACTAAGATGACCAGCTAGACTAATGGACCATGAATAAACCTGAACATTAGTGTGTGTGCATGTGATCCAGGGGAGCAGTTGTCTGCCTCCCACTCTGTAGTTTCCTTAGCTTGAACCAGATAAGCATTTACTCGATGCACTGACTAAAGGAGTGACTGGACCAGTTCAACAAATAGAAACACTCCTGTTTCTGTTGTGCTGCAAATCACAACACTGTGAATTAAGGTGAACATTCTGAAAATTACAGGAATGATAAGAAATACATAATCTGGTCAAAGGTATGTGGACACCTGACCATCACGCCTATTATGCTTGTTTTACATCATTCCAAAACCATGGACACTGTTATCGAAGTAGACCCTCTTTTCCCTTATAATAACCTCCACTGTTCTAAAAGGGTTTTCTCTAGATTTTGAAGTGAGGCTGTATGGATTTGGCCTTTCAGCCACAAGAGCATTGGTGAGGTCATGCATTAATGTTGAGCGAGGAGGTCTGGTGCTAGTTCAACACTCCTGTGAATCCCAAAGGTGTTCAATGGGATTGAGGTTAGGGTTTTGTGTAGGCCACTCAAGATCTTCACACCAATCTTAGCAGACCCTGTCTTTATGGACCTTGCTTTGTGTACATGTTGGAGCAGGCTCCCCAGTTAATGGAGAATATAATATAAGACATCCTATACAATTGTGTGCTTATTGTGTTTATTGTCTATGTCACAAAAACACTAACAGTTGTTATACACAAAACATCGAGAAGAAACATATGTACGTCATCAATACACTACGAGTAGTACACCTACTATAAAAGCAGCAGTTGTTAGAGTTGGTCATTGTACTCTGATAGCTCTCAATAGAAGGGAGGTAATGATGGTGTTTTGATCAATACGTCTTTGTGATGTGAGACATGTTTGTGACACTGTGCCTTTGCACAGGAGTATTCAACTGGCTTCTGACATGTTCTAAAGGTGTGTAAAACTGTTCGTTTCTGTTCTGTTGTTTATATGTTAGATGTTTTACTCTATTTCTCTCTACTCAGGGATCTTGCTGAGAACCACATTGAAGTGCTGAACTACTCCACTCTTATGACATGTAGTGAACTCACAGTACTGTAAGTTCTTTAATGCCTTGGTGTATTTTTATATTTGTCATGCTTAAGTTTTGATAGTGTTGTTATGTTACTGTATGATCAAAATGCACTCACCATTCACTTTAATGGGAACTCTTGTGCACCTGCACATTTATGCAGTTATCTAATCAGCCAATCATGAGGTTAGAGGAAACTGGAGAACACAGAGGGAACTCAGAGTGATCATGCACAGAAAGTCCACACACAGTAAGATGAGCTCAGAATTGAACCAGAGACCCTGATGAGATCTGTTCCTTGTTGATAAGGTGCATTGTCTGGTGCTGTAGACGAGAAACCATTCTTTTATTCACAACACATCCCCAGTGTCAATAAATGAAAACGCACTCTGTGTGTGTGTGTGTGTGTGTGTGTGTGTGTGTGTGTGTGTGTGTGTGTGTGTGTGTGGACTTCAGGTCACTGTGCCCTAGAGAGAAAATACAAGCTGCTCACTATAGCTCATGCCTGCTATTTTGAAATCTAAAATAAAGATGATCACAGATACTGTGCTCTGAGTGTTCATTAGTCATTAGTTATAAATGACTTTTCCTGTTTTTAGATCATTGCGTGACAATAAAATCAGGACTCTTCCTGAAAACACTTTTCAGTCACATGGAGAACTGGTAGAGCTGTGAGTACAAGAGAACGTTAAAGCAATGTGCCTCTGTTTCGTATTAGTAAACAAGTACATTTTCACCTTATCCAAAATCGGTTACGTCTTTGGCTTGTATTTCCACAGGCACATGCTAATAACATAATTTAATTTGTTCCTGTCTTTTCCTTTCCTGCCTTTAAAGGGATTTGTCCTGCAACAGGATTGCAGATCTGCCCATCAACATATTCAAGAATTTAAAATCATTGTTGAAACTGTGAGTTTCGTCTTTCTATTTTGTAATAATCTAATAATAATTAGAATGATACAGCATCACTAAATCAGATTATATATAAAATATATCTAATTAGTTTTAAATAAAAATAAAATTACTATATTTTACATGATTACAATGATAAATTTATTTTTTGGATTTCTTTTCAGAAATATATCCCACAATCCTTTGCTTCACATTCATGGTGGTCATTTCGATCACCTGGTTCAGCTTGAGTCTCTGTGAGTAAAGACTAAAGTGATTTTGGAAAAAAGACACCATATTGTGCAAAGTGGTTATATTTAAAATCAGCATTATTCGTGGGGGTGGTGGTAGCTCAAGTGGTTAAGGCTCTGGGTCGTTGACACTGATTGTGGTTCAAGCCCCAGTACTTCCAAGCTGTCACCGTTGAGGCTTTGAGCAAGGCCCCCAACCCACCCTGCTCCAGGGGCAATGCATCATGGCTAACCCTGCACTCTGATCCCAACCCCCAAGGATGGGATATGTAAAGAAAGAATTTCACTGTGCAGTAATGTATATGTGACAAATAAAGACAACTTAACTGATATCAAACTGTGTTTTGCAGAGGATTAGAGGACATTGAGATTCCTGATATACAAACGAAGATGTTCCTCCCAATGAGCAAACTGTCTTACATGTATGTGCTGTAGGTCCACATGTGTTAATGCTGCATCAGGATTTGCCTAGCACATTCTCTATATATGTATTCTTAAACAGCTTTAATATTCTTCTGTGCAGATACTTTAAGGATTTTCACTACTGTTCCTACGCACCCCATGTGCGGAAGTGCAAACCCAATACAGATGGGATCTCATCATTTGAGGACCTGCTGGCCAACATGATCCTAAGAGTGTCTGTCTGGGTCATGGCTTTCATCACCTGCTTTGGAAATCTCTTTGTTATTGGAATGCGATCATGCATTCGTGCAGAGAACAACCTGCATGCAGTGTGCATCAAAGTCCTGTGCTGTGGGTTTACATTGTACAAGAAAGCACACAAGTCATCTATCACTCATTCATTTACTGAAACACACAAACACACACTTAACTGCCAAACAGTTTTTGTGGTGATGACAAAAAAATCAAGTGCTTCACACTCAGTTACTATGATCAGATTCGAAAAGACAAGCCATTTATGTGTAAATGATACAGCAGAGAGAGTGGAATGGATTTTATTAGAATAATGGTGAAACAAAGATGAATGGGAATATTAGCATGAGAGACAAGAACAGCAGTAAAATGAATCATGAAAAGATTTAATGCAAAAGATCAGATAAATGATCTGTCATGATCAGATAAATGCTGCTGGCTGTGTTTTAATCTGTATGTGGCTGAATTTTGTGGTATGTGTGATCTCAGTAAAAGGGACATCCTGTCCTGTGAGATCTGGGCTGCATAGGTTCAGGCATTTTTTTGTTCTGACTTTTTTTGCAGCATGAAAGTACTTACCAGAGCCATTATGAGCTGTGGATGATAATGTGTGCAGACAGACACTCAAAAAAATGGTTATAAATTGTAATGAGCTAAAGCCCCTCAAATGAGTGGAGAAATGTTCCTCAGCTCAGAAAATTGCATTCAGAATTCGACCTTCCACTACTAGACATTTTAAATGAACTAGATAAACTTTATAGGCATCATTCATTCATCTTCTTTAACTGCTTTAGCCTGAGGAGTTGATCTGGGGAGTATGCTTTGAACACTTTGAGTTAATTTGCATAGCAAATCAACCTGTTGTCATGCTTCTGGGAGGCAGGAGGACCTAAGTCTCAGGATTAAACTGGGAACTCTAGAGCTGTGAGATGGCAATACAATCCTCTGAACCACAAACCCCCATTTTTATATACATATTAAGGAAATATTTACTGTACCTACATATTTATCATGTAAAAATAAATTAAAACATTTGCCTATCAAGTAAAATATCATGAATGTATGCATTCTCATTCTCTTTATTAGATAAATATATAGATATAAGTCCATTCTTGAAATAGTCTTATTCATTTGGATAATTATGCTTATTTCAAACATTTATTTTCCCATTAGAATGAACAATCAATTATTTTCTAAACTTCTTCTAATGTGAAATCTTCTAAAGTGAAACTTTATGTAATATTTTCAAAATGCGAAATCTTAGAGATAATCTTTCCTTTATTGAGGACATCTTCACTTAGATATTCCCTAAGATATCAGTTTTTGCAGTGCTTCCTCAATCTCTGTACTTTTTCTCCTGTTGTCTGCAGGCGCAGATTGTCTGATGGGGGTCTACCTGTTCTTTCTGGGTGTGTTTGACGTGAAGTTCCGCGGTGAGTACAATCGGAACGCACTTCTCTGGATGGAGAGCCAGGAATGCCGCACCATTGGTTTCCTGGCCATGCTGTCTTCTGAAGTGTCGGTGCTTCTCCTTACTTATCTGACTTTGGAAAAGTTTCTGGTCATCGGTTTTCCCTTCAGTCATCTGCGACCCGGGAAGCTGCAGACTGGTGTGGTGCTGGTCTCCATCTGGCTGTTAGGATTGCTTATAGCTGGTGTCCCTCTGCTTAGTGACGACCTTTTTGGCAACTACTATGGACGCAATGGAGTCTGCTTCCCCCTGCATTCCGACAGGCTGGAGAAGCCCACCGCTAAGGCTTACTCAACAGGAATATTCCTTGGTGATTTTGTTTCTAATTTTCTTTCAAATTTAAATGTAAATTTGGAGATCTAAAAAAGCCAGTATGGCTCACATGCTGATTTGACATTTTTATAAATACAATATGCAAGAATAATTATATATAAAAGTAATAGTTAATATGTAAATGATTTAAGATATAAGCTATCTATCTATCTATCTATCTATCTATCTATCTATCTATCTATCTATCTATCTATCTATCTATCTATCTATCTATCTATCTATCTTCCTAATTATCAATGTCCTATTGCTATTGGCTATTATTTATCGTATTTATTTGATCATTTATTGCATTTACTTAACAATTAATTGATTTATCTTTAGTAATTGCTTTAGTAGTCAGGGTTGAGGTGGCTCTGGAGGCTATTCCAGGAACTATGGGAATGAGGCATGTTTTTAGGAGGAAACAGGAGAACCTGGAGGAAGCTCCACATGGAAATAGGGAGAACATACTGTAAACTAGGGTGTTGTCATTGTGTTATTTATTCTCCTGCTCATTTATTTATGTATTTTCTTATGCTTTTGTAAAAAATAAATAAATAAATAAATAGGGCTATGAGTCAGTAAAATATGTAAGAGCAGTAGTGTCTTTTTTCTATTGGTTAATTAATATTAGAGTGCAGAGCCACAAATTGGATGGAGATGGCTTGCTCCTGTTAATCTCCAGTTGGTCCTAGTACAGACAAACAATTAATATATTGTTTGTTATTACAATATAAATATATTAAATATATAATATAGTATTGTTTACAATATAAAATACCATTGAGTACTTATTGTTAATTATTTCCTGGCAAAAATTAATGATGGGAACAAGTACATTAAATACCTTCCAGCCATGAAACATTATTGTTCATCACTGTTATTCTTCATAAATACGAACCTATAAATATTTTATGTGACATATTGGTCTTTAATACTGCCCTGCATATATATATATATATATATATATATATATATATATATATATATATAAAAATATTAAGTACATTAATTCCATTTTCAGTCAGATCTAAACAGTTGCATATAAATACATTATTATATATATATATATATATAATGTATTTATATGCAACTGTTTAGATCTTATATGCAACTGTTTAGATCTGACTGAAAATGGAATTAATGTACTTAATATTTTCCCATTATAATTGTTTACTACCAAATAATTAAAAAGAAATAATTTATGGTCATTTGATTGAAAAACAAATAGGTGGGCTCTAATATTTCCACAATATTACAGATTTTAAACTCTTGTAGAAAAATGCTAATCTGAAATATTTACAAAGTAGTGTGGCTCAGTGGTAGGTTTCTCACCTATCATGCGGCAGGCCCGGGTTCAATTCCCAGCCAATGCCTCAAAACCTAGCCACTGGATGCAGTGCTGGTCCCCAGCATGGAAAAATGGGAGGGTTGTGTCAGGAAGGGCATCTGGTGTAAAACATTTGCCAAGTTGTTGTGCAGACCAGTTGGTCCTCTGTGGCGATCCCAAACAGGGAGCAGCTGAAAGCAACTTCTTCTTCTAGTGTAGCTGGTAAAGAATTATAATCAAGTATTGGGCACTCTTAACAGACCATGGTGCTGACAAATAGATTTATGCTCACAGAGTGACTGAGCAGGCTGAAACTAAGTTGATCCTGGTAGAAATAAGTGCTTACTCACATATCTAATAACATTAGCTGTGGTATATTTGCTCTGTAATCAAATCAAAACCAATAAAAACAGGAGACCTGACTGAAGGATCTAGTTCAGTAATGTATTTATAAAGTGCTAGGTAAAGTCAAGAAGACACTGAAATGATTATACACACATTAAACACACTGATTCAAATTTTGTACTCAAACATTTAGAGAAAATATTTATCTTTTTTTATCAGAAATTATATTTTACTTGAACTGAGTGTGTGTAAAAATTTCATTAAAAAAAATTAATAAAAGATTTTAATAACAAATTGTAGAGCTTAAAAATAGTAACATATATTATTATTATTATTATATATTATTAATATTGATTTATATTAGTCTAAGAACAGGAAATAGTCAAGATATTTTCACTTGCTAAGGTATCATATTTTTTGCAGTGAACCATGTGTTAACTGGCTTTTTTTGCTTCTCATTAGCTGATATGCTGATTGTCTGCTCTTTTAAACTTTATATAAGATCAGTGTTATGTAGTTTATTGTATTTGCTAGGGTTGTATACAGTGTTTTTAACTGTACTACTGATACACTGACCATAATTTAAGAAATCATGAGCTTCATTATATAATCTAGCCATGGGGGTCACAGTCCAGTGACTTCTGTGCCGGCCCCAAGCCCGGATAAATAGAGAGGGTTGCGTCAGGAAGGGCATCCGGCGTAAAACATTGCCAAATTTAACCATGTGAATCGTCAGTACGAATTTCATACCGGATCGGTCGAGGCCCGGGTTAACAACGAACGCCATCAGCGCCGTTGACCTACAGGGCGTTGGTGGAAATTGGGCTACTGTTGGTCGAAGAAGTAGAGGAGGGAGGAGAGTGCACGGACAGAGAGAGAAGAGGAAAGGTAAGAGTGTAGGACTGAGAATAGGAACTCTGAATGTTGGTTGGACATGGCTGTGGTTAACACTTATTTTCAGAAGAGGGAGGAGCATAGAGTGACTTACAAGAGTGGAGGTAGGAGAACACAGGTAGACTACATTCTATGTAGAAGAGGCAATCTGAAAGAGATTAGTGACTGTAAAGTGGTAGTGGGAGAGAGTGTAGCCAGACAGCATAGGATGGTGGTCCTATGAGGTCAAAGATAGAGATAGAGAAGAAAACCAAGTGGTGGAAGCTGAAAAAGGAGGAATGTTGTGAGGAATTTAGACGGAAGTTGAGGCAGGCTCTGGGTGGTCAGGTAGTGCTGCCAGATGACTGGGAAACTACAGCAGAAGTAATCAGGGAGACAGGGAGAAAGGTGCTGGGTGTGTCATCTGGAAGGAGGAAAGAAGATAAGGAGACTTGGTGGTGGAATGAGGAAGTTCAGGATAGTATCCAGAGGAAGAGGTTAGCCAAGAGGAAGTGGGATATGGACAGGACTGAAGAGAATAGACAGGAATACAAGGAGTTACAGCACAGAGTGAAGAGGGAGGTGTCTAAGGCCAAGCAGAAGGCATATGACGAGTTGTACACTAGGTTAGACACTAGAGAAGGAGAGAAGGACTTGTACAGGTTAGCTAGGCAGAGGGATCGAGATGGGAAGGATGTGCAGCAAGTTAGAATTATTAAGGATAGAGATGGAAGGGTGCTCACAAGTGAAGAGAATGTACAGAGGAGATGGAAGGAGTACTTTGAGGAGCTGATGAATGAGGAAAATGAGAGGGAAAAAAGAGTAGAAGGGGTGAACTCTGTGGAACAGAAAGTAGATAAGATTAGAAAGGATGAAGTCAGGAAGGCTTTGAAGAGGATGAAAAGTGGAAAGGCAGTTGGTCCTGACGACATCCTGGTGGAGGTCTGGAAGTGTCTGGGAGAGGCAGCTGTGGAATTTTTGACTAGTTTGTTCAACAGGGTTTTAGAGAGTGAGAGGATGCCTGAGGAATGGAGAAGAAGTGTGTTAGTGCCGATCTTTAAGAATAAGGGTGACGTGCAGAGTTGCAGCAACTATAGGGGATAAATTTGATGAGCCATACAATGAAGCTATGGGAAAGAGTAGTGGAGGCTAGGTTAAGGAAGGTAGTGGAAGTTTGTGAGCAGCAGTATGGCTTCATGCCCAGAAAGAGCACAACAGATGCAATTTTTGCTCTGAGGATTTTGATGGAGAAGTATAGGGATGGTCAGAGGGAGTTGCACTGTGTGTTTGTAGACTTGGAGAAAGCGTATGACAGGGTGCCAAGAGAAGAGCTGTGGTACTGTATGAGGAAGTCAGGAGTAGCAGAGAAGTATGTCAGAGTGGTGCAGGACATGTATGAGAGGAGCAGGACAGTGGTGAGGTGTGCTGTAGGTCAGACAGAGGAATTCAAAGTGGAGGTGGGACTGCATCAGGGATCGGCTCTGAGCCCCTTCCTGTTTGCTATAGTGATGGACCAATTGTCAGAGGAGGTCAGACAGGAGTCTCCTTGGACAATGATGTTTGCAGATGACATTGTGATCTGTAGTGAGAGCAGGGAGCAGGTGGAGGTTTGCGCTGGAGAGAAGAGGAATGAAAGGCAGTCGTAGTAAGACTGAGTACATGTGTGTGAATGAAAGGGAGGGAAGTGGAACAGTAAGGTTACAGGGTGAAGAGGTGAAGAAGGTACAGGAGTTTAAGTACTTGGGGTCAACAGTCCAGAGTAATGGAGAGTGTGGGAAAGAGGTAAAGAAGCGAGTGCAGGCAGGTTGGAATGGGTGGAGAAAGGTGTCGGGAGTTCTGTGTGATAGGAAAATATCAGCGAGAATCAAGGGGAAGGTGTACAGGACAGTGGTGAGACCGGCCATGCTGTATGGTTTAGAGACAGTGTCACTGAGGAAGAGACAGGAGTCAGAGCTAGAGGTAGCAGAGCTGAAGATGTTGAGGTTTTCTTTGGGAGTGACAAGATTGGACAGGATTAGGAACGAGTACATCAGAGGGACAGCTCATGTTGGACGTTTGGGGGACAAAGTTAGGGAGGCCAGATTAAGATGGTTTGGACATGTTCAGAGGAGGGAGAGTGAGTATATTGGTAGGAGAATGTTGGACATGGAGCTGCCAGGCAGGAGGCAAAGAGGAAGGCCAAAGAGGAGGTATATGGATGGAATTAATGAGGATATGAAGCTAGTGGGTGCAAGTGTTGAGGATGCAGAAGATAGGGATAGGTGGAGAGAGATGATTCGCTGTGGCGACCCCTGAAGGGAAAAGCCGAAAGAAGAAGAAGAAGAAGATGAGCTTCATTATATAATGGATCTAATGCCATCTAGTGTTTTCACAAATCCTTCCCACAGATATGCTTCCTTCATTCATTCAAAATTTTAATTTTGTTCATACACTATATGGCCAAATGTAGGTGGACCCCTGACCTTCACACATGTGGTTCTTCCCCAAAGTGGTAGCAAAAGGTTGCAAACACATAACTTTTTTTTGTATGCTGTAGCATTACATTTTTCCTTCACTGGAGCTTAAGGGTGCAAACCTATTCAAACATGACAATGCCCCTGTGCACAAAATGAGTCCATGAAGGCATGGTTTGCCAAGTTTAGAGTAGAAGAACCCTGACCTCAACCCTACTGAACACCTTTGGGTTGAACTGTTAACCAATTATGTGCCGGGGCCTCCTCACTCAACCTTAACGTCCAACTTCTCTTATGCTCTTGTGACTGAATCGGGAAAAAACCCAAAAGCCATGCTTCAAAATCTAATGGAAAGCCTTGTCAGAAAAGTAAAGGTTAAAATAACAGTAAAGGGGCTTAAATCTGGAACTGTGATGGTCAGATATTTAGAAACTTTTGGCCACATAGTCTATCAAAATAAAGTGATGAAACAGGCCTTCAGCTTTTTTTGACACAGAATTCTATGGATGCTCATATACATATTGCTTTGTGTGCTCCATATTGTGTATATCTTATTAAGTCCTTCTTCTGTTAACAGGACTGAACCTGCTGGCTTTCCTAGTCATTGTCTTCTGCTACTCCAGTATGTTCTACTCCATTTACAAGACTGGCATCAATGCCACAGATGTGCGAAATCGCTTGCACAAAGATGTGTCTGTGGCCAATCGCTTCTTTTTCATTGTGTTCTCTGATGCCCTCTGCTGGATTCCAATATTCCTGGTCAAAACGTTCTCCCTTCTGAAAATGGAGATACCAGGCATGTACAGACTGCAGTTTATTTCTCCTTAGTGTGATAGTCAGAGTTTTACATAATTTTCTTTCTATTTTTAAATTTTGTTTCTGAATTTTTAAATGCTACTTAATATTGTTAATACTGAAGCAATTGTAACACAAGAAAAATGTTCCATTTACAATGTGTATATTTGTAGTGTATAACTACATAATTAGTAGTAATTATGTAAATAGTAATTAACTATATTGTTAATATTGCTAATATATATATATATATATATATATATATATATATATATATATATATATATATAAATGGTTTACTATATATTAATAGCGATACTGAGACTAAATTAAAAATGTATATATATATATATATATATATATATATATATATATATATATATATATATATATATATATATATATATATATAGTAAACCATTTATATATATATATATATATATATATATATATATATATATATATATATATATATATATATATATATTAGCAATATTAACAATATAGTTAATTAATGATTATTTTATATTATTATAACTAAAACATATTGGAATAGATACTATAGATCTCACATGCTTCCTGAAGACAGGAGAGGTCATTTGGAGGAAATTTTTTTTGTTTTAAAAAGTCATATTAATTTTTATATATTTACAAAGATCGGGTATTTTAAATATATTGTCATATAAGGTCATGTATGTATAAGTCAAAAACAGAATAAATTGTTAATTGTGTTCATGTCATGCAGGTACTATAAACTCTTGGGTAGTGATCTTCATTCTGCCTATCAACAGCGCCCTGAACCCCATCCTCTACACACTGACCACCAGCTTCTTTAGGGAGCAGGTGGAGCTGTTACTGTGCCGCTGGCAGCGCAGCTCATCCACAATGAAAGATCGCAAGAGCCTCACCAGCAGTACAATCTACATGGAAACTTCCAGGCATACGTTCTACCATTCAAAGGGCAAATTTTCCCGGGTCTCCTATCCAGACGTGGATGCTCGATATGGCTGATGGACTAGGTAGTGCTGACCTCATCATCATTACCATTTGCAATCCATGACAACGGAAGGCTGTAATACAGAAAACACAACATGGGACTCTTGGCCTAGACTCTTGGAAAGTGGGTTCTACATAGCAGCATGGATCTAGATTAATTTTCTCTCTCAGAAGAATGAATGCATCAAAAGGCATCATTGCTATGTATGTACTGGGAAAACTGGGAAAACTGGGAAAAGGGAGAATATATTTGTTGCCTCCATCAAAGCAGAATAAATGGTACTAACCAGCATCTTAAAGAAGAGTAAAATGCAGAGCTACATAAAGAAATCAGATGCTCTTCACACAGCTGCAGTGTGTTGTGTTTAACATCAGTAGGTCACTTGAAATGTAAAAATGAATGCACTTTGAATTAAATGAATGAATGAATGATCTGTAGAGGATTTCTTTTACACATGTGCAATATTTATAAGTCAATTTTCTGATGGATCTGTCAGAAACTGTACAAGTCATCTCACTGAATATACTGTACAGTTCACAAATGTCATCTGATCAATTCACTCCCTTGGGAATGTTTTGCTATGGCACACCAAAGGGTCGTCGTAGACCATTTACAATCTGAAGTTAAAGTTCAGATTTGTACTGTGTATTAAGAAGAGCTTCACCTTTCACATTTTTAAAGCATTTTTTAACTATTTGTAAACCACTGTACAAATAGGCATATGCACTCAGAGATGCTCTATTTATAGGTTATTTGTTAAATTAATGAAATACCAATGTGTTATATGTGCTATAGTAATTATATATTGTACATGTTTATGTTTTTTAATGTTTGTCATTGCCATTTGTCTTCTTTCGGTCTCACATCAGCTTTTCTATTAGACTCCTCCCACTTGGACCACTGTATATTGTTTTTATATGGCTTGCCAAGGTAAATGATAATTCAAATGAACCAGCTTCTTTGAAATAGCTATGTACATCTTTTAAATACAGATTTTAACCATACAATTGTCTACAATAATTACCATACAGCACACAGGTAAATAAACATTTTTCACCTGATGAACTTCACTACATTTTGGACCTAGGAAGCAGCACATGGCACACAGCACAGCCTCAGAGCTCCAGAGTCCCAGAGGTTTGACCTGAGTGCAGGTTACTGTTTTTGCAGTCTTACACATTTTCCAATTGTGGCTTGGTGATGCTAAATTGTGTGTGAATGTGTGTACATGATGCCCTGTGCTGGACTGATGTCCCATCCAGGGTATGTTCCAAGGTCATTATTCTGAATGTGTGCCTTTTTGATCTAGTAAGTTTATTTATTTATTTATTTTAAATACTTAATAATAATAATACTTTTCATTCAAACTCTAAAACATACCCACTTAATTCACCTATATACACAGACCAGGCATAACATTATGACCACCTGCCTAACATTCTGTTGGTCCCCCTTTTGCTGCCAAAGCAGCCCTGACCCATCATGCACTGTGTATTCTGACACCTTTCTATCAGAACCAGCATTAACTTCTTCAGCAATTGAGCAACAGTAGCTCATCTGTTGGATCGGATCACACGGGCGAGACTTCGCTGCCCACGTGCATCAATGAGCCTTGGCCGCCCATGAACCTGTCGCCGGTTCACCACTGTTCCTTCCTTGGACCACTTTTGATAAAACTCGCTCAAATCCTTGCCCATTTTTCCTGCTTCTAACACATCAACTTTGAGGACAAATTTTCACTTGCTGCCTAATATATCCCACCCATTAAGAGTTGCCATGATGAGGAGATCAGTGTTATTCATTTCACCTGTTATTGCTCAGTGCTCATAATGTTATGGCTGATTGGTGTATATTAGCAGTTATAATATACAGTGGTGTGAAAAAGTGTTGGCCCCCTTCCTGATTTCTTATTTTTTTGCATGTTTGTCACACTTTAATGTTTCAGATAATCAAACACATTTAAATATTAGTCAAAGATAACACAAGTAAACACATCATGCAGTTTTTAAATGAAGGTTTTTATTATTAAGGGAAAACTAAATCCAAAACTACATGGCCCTGTGTGAAAAAGTATTTGCCCCCTAAGCTTAATAACTGGTTGGTCCACCCTTAGCAGCAACAACTGTAATCAAGCGTTTTCCATAACTTGCAATGAGTCTGTTACAGCGCTGTGGAGGAATTTTGGCCCACTCATCTTTGCAGAATTGTTGTAATTCAGCCACATTGCAGGGTTTTCGAGCATGAACCACCTTTTTAAGGTCATGTCACAGCATCTCAATTGGATTGAGGTCAGGACTTTGACTAGGCCCCTCCAAAGCCTTCATTTTGTTTTTCTTCAGACATTCAGAGGTGGACTTGCTGGTGTGTTTTGGATCATTGTCCTGCTGCAGAACCCAAGTTCGCTTCAGCTTGAGGTCACAAACAGATGGCCGGACATTCTCCTTCAGGATTTTTTGGTAGACAGCAGGATTCATGGTTCAAAAAGCGAAAATGGTTAAAAAAATTCATGGTGTGAAAAAGCCAAGACTTTTTCACACCACTGTAGATTATCCTATATATTTATCAACCCTGTTCCTGCCATTCACACAATTTTGGTAATGAGGCTGCTTTTGTGTAGTTGTTAGTGGTTATACTCCAAACAAGATAATTCAATTCAATTCAATTTATTTGTATAGCACCTTTTACAATGGACATTGTCTCAAAGCAGCTTTACAAAAATAGAGAAACAGAAAGGAGAGGGAAAAAAAATCATTCAATTATTAAACTATTTTATCCCTATTTATCCCTAATGAGCAAGCCTGCAGCGACGGTGGCAAGGAAAAACTCCCTGTGATGATATGAGGAAGAAACCTTGAGAGGAACCAGACTCAGAAGGGAAACCATCCTCATTTGGGTGACACTGGACAGTAAATAATGTAAATGTAAATAGTGTCCTTTCTACAACAGCAACCAAGGGCCCATGAGGAACTATTAGGTCAATGTAGTTTTTGAGTTTGTCATAGACACTAATTCCTTGCTGTCAAAAGCTGACAGATGTAACAGCAGATTGGTGATGGTGTTATAGTCCCCAAGTGGCTCTGTCCATGGCTGCTTCCAGGTCACAGGTCTCCACACAGTATCAGTGAGCACCACCAAGTGACGAGACTCCGACCAGGGGTAGAGCAAGCGGTCAGAGCACTGGTCAGAAACTCAGAACACTGGGAGCTCGGGAGTGGGACGTATACCTCAACAGAGAGAGAGAGAGAGAGAGAGAGAGAGAGAGAGAGAGAGAGAGAGAGAGAGAGAGAGAGAGAGAGAGATTAAGTATGCTTGTGATCATGTGATGTTTAAAGACAATGTAGATTATGTGTAAAGTGCAGGCAGGGACGCCCGCAGAACTAGCTATGACAGCATAACTGAAAGGGAGAGCCAGAAGGTCACAGACATGAAGGCTTCCTGGGACATAAAGCATCCAACCACTTCACAGTCAGCAAACCTGAGTGACTTGCGAGGGTGGTAAGGCGACAGCATCCAAACATCTCAGTACACCAAACACTCTATGCCCATGAACTTTCCGGATCTAGACAAAATAAAACATAACATTTGTAGTAATTATCGTACATTTAAAAATAAAAAACAACAACAACAGTACTGTAGTCACTTGCATTACATCACCATCCAGTGACTAAATAAATTTAAGCATTTCTATAGAGCAGGGGCTTCTGCTAAGTTGGAATGAAAACACCGGCCCTTTGCGGATAAGATTTGACACCTCTGCTTTAGAGATTTTCATCATCCCTAATAAACATATTTTGGTGGTTATGTGAAAGGTACATGGCCAAAGGTTTGCAGTCAACTGACCATCACAGTCACATGTAGGGCTTCCCACAATCTGTTGCAACAAGGTTTGAAGTACACAATTGTCTAGAACGTTTTTGTAAGCTGTAATATTACCATTTCCCTTCACTGGAACTAAGGGAAATGCTCCTGTACAACAATCAAGATCCATAAAGACATGGTTTTCCAAGGCTGGGGAAATCTGTTTAGAGCCCTGATGGACATCAGTCCCTAACTAATCCCCTATTAAAGCCCCTGTGGCTGAATGGGCAAATCTCCACAGCCATGCTTCAGAATCTAGTGGAAAGCTTTCTCTGAAGCAAAGAGGGTTCAAACTGGAATTAAGCATTCAAAAAGCTCATATAGGTTTGATTTTTAGGTGTCCACAAACCTTTGGCCACATAGTGCTTGATTTACAAATTAAACAGATTATTGTGTCAACAATTTGGGTAAAAATGCTCTTTTTGCATTTTTGCCTTGGTTTGTTTGGATAAAATTCTCCTGCATGCATCATTTCCGTGTGCTTACTTCTTATGAATTTGTGCACTCGCCATCAGCATCCAGCAGCATCCATACAGGTGCAGCGACAGATCGACTATGCATGACGTGATGCTTATCCAATCAGCGAGCAGCTCTGTGGAACCCTGGTATTTAATTGGTTGCCAAGGGCGGAGCCGCGCTCTCCTCACTCGCTGTCTTTTCCTGACAGTCGATGGAAAAACGCTTAAAGCGAGAAGACGAGAGACAGAATAAGTGGAAGATAAGAAGATTTCTGCAGTACTGTGAAAGAAGAAATGGCAATTTAACAAAGACTTAAACAAAGATATAAGGTACTGAAATATTTTGACCGACGCTTTAATTGTCAAAAATGGCATTTGTTGTGTCTTGGTGCTTTTTTTTCGCAGTTAAACGTTTGTGAGGCAGAGCGCTAAAGACTCGGCTACATCCTAGCTAGCAGGATGGCATCAGTGTAACCGCAATAAATACTGAATTGTTTTAAAACACTGTATAGTTTTATTAGACGAGAGTGTGCTTTAAAATGAACGGTTTATATGGATATACTTTAGGAATGTGTTTTAGATCAGGCTCTGGTCCGCGGTGTGAGGAAATGGTGTCGAAGTGATGCTGTGATGCTGATGTCAACAAAGCAGCTGCTGTTCACGCGCACCAGGTTTTTAAAATGGCGCGTTCACGCAGCTCATACTAACACACCTACATTAATCTGAAATTCTGCTCTCTGGGGTGGAAAAAAATCATTTAGCCACCTCTGTGTACGGTTTTAATCTAATAGTCCAATCAGACATAGTATGTGATTTTTAAAAAAAAATCATTTAACTTCGACCTCATTTCACCCTCTGGCCTACATGCAGTATAAAATTTTAATACATTTGTAAATTTGTAGCTTGTCTAATGTGCAGGAATGAAAATTACTTATGATCATGTGATCTTACACACACATATACATACACCAACCAGGCATAACATAATGACCACCTGCCTAATATTGTGTTGGTCACCCTTTTGCTGCCAAAACAGCCCTGACCCGTCATGCACTGTGTATTCTGACACCTTTCTATCAGAACCAGCATTAACTTCTTCAGCAGTTTGAACAACAGTAGCTCGTCTGTTAGATCGGATCACATGGGCCAGCCTTCACTCCCCACGTGCATTAATGAGCCTTGGTCACCCATGACCCTGTCGCCGGTTCACCACTGTTCATTCCTTGGACCACTTTTGATAGATACTGACCACTGCAGACCGGGAACACCCCACAAGAGCTGCAGTTTTGGAGATGCTCTGATCCAGTGGTCTAGCCATCACAATTTGGCCCTTGTCAAACTCGCTCAAATCCTTACGCTTGTCCATTTTTCCTGCTTCTAACACATCAACTTTGAGGATACAATGTTCACTTGCTGCCTAATATATCCCACCCACTAACAGGTGCCATGATGAGGAGATCATCAGTGTTATTCACTTCACCTCTCACTGCTCATAATGTTATGCCTGATCGGTATATACACTACCACTCAAAAGTTTGGGATCACTTGCATATTTCAGCTTGATATCAGCTACGGAGGAAGACTCCTTCAGCCAATCCATCTTGTGGGAGATGCTCCAGGAAGCATGGGGTGAAATCTCATCAGATTATCTTGAAAAATTGACAGCTAGAATGCTCAGGCTATAATTGCTGCAAAAAGTGCTTTTTTGATGAAGGCAAAATTTGAAGAAAACATTCATCATTTCCATCAAAATCATTATTTCTAACTCTTGACATGTCAGCATGTCCTGTTCTTTTGCTATATTTTCTATTCAGACTAATTTTGTGTGTGTTTCCTTGTAAAACAATAAAATTTTTGAGTGATCCCACTCTTTTGAGCGGTAGAGTATATATATTTGTCCAAACTGGTAGACCATCTTTGTTAGCATGTATAAAGCAAACAGTTTCTGAATAGTAGTAAGGTAATTAGAAAGCCTAATACAATTATCGATCAGTTTAATCAAGTAATGGGAAAATAATTTATCAGCTGAAAAATACTGGAAAAGAAAAGTCTTCCAGATTGACCAGTTTGAGTTGTGTTTCAGCAGCTGCTAGTTATTCATTCCAAATTGCTTTTATCTCGGCAAGGTATTGTCCCCTGTTTTATGTTGTTGTTAGTTCCATATTTCACTGAAGGTCATCCATCCTGAGTGCGCCATATCTTCCAATTCATCCTAAAGGTGTTCAATGGGGTTAAGATCAAGGCAGATTGACCCCTTTCACTCCACCTTGGCAAACCATGTCCTCATGACCTCATTTGTGCATGCTGGAAGTCTGGGTTAGGGAAATTGTAATGTACAACACAACAAAGAAATTTGGGAAAGATCTACATATGGGTGTGAAGCTCATGTGTCCACATAATTTTGGCCATGTCGTGTATGTCTCCTTCGGCCTCCTGGTGGTCCAGCAGCAGGATCCCGCGCTCTCATTGCCGCGACCCTGGTTCGATTCCCGGGCAGGGCGCCCACCCAGCCACTGAAGAGTTAACTCTCAGTGCCAGTCCCAAGCCCGGATAAAATGGGAGTGTTGCGACAGGAAGGGCATCTGGCGTAAAACCTGTGCCAAATAGAGCGGACCAGAAATGATCCGCTAAAAAGAAACGGACACTGGCTTTGCACGGGACAAATGCTAAGATAAAAAAAAAAAAAAGTGTAGGTCTCCTTTGCTTCTTCCTGGGGCTCTGCCTCTCTCTATCTGTTCATCCTGAAGCTGCTCTGCCTCAAGTATTGGAAGTAAGCATTGGCACAAATAGTCTTAAAGTAAATGAAAGTAAATAATATTTGGTTGCAATAATATTTGAACAAGCCAGCAACCCACTGACTTCACCAAACTGTTGCATTCTTCTTTTGCAATGCTTTTGCTGCAGCTTCTTCCAGTTGCTGTTTTCAGTTGTTTTGGGAGGTTTTTTAAGGAGGTGAAATGACGTGGAAACGGTCCTCCCAATTAGCTTGGAGGCATTACTCTGCAAAATTGGCAGGCGATGTTTCTGTAAGCTTCTGAATTTATTCTGCTTCTACTATCATATGTTACATCATCAATAAAGATTAACGAGTTTCAGAAGCAGCCATGCAAGTCCCAAACCATAAGACTACTTCCATCGTGCTTGACTGATGACCTTGTATCTTTTGGATCATAGCCTTTCCATCACTGGTTAATGTAAGTTCCAGACTTTTTTGATACATCTCTGTATTTCTTTGCATTTTCCAGTTTGGCCTTGACCTTTACTGCTGATCAGTGGTTTACATTTTGTGGTATGCCCGTTATATTTCTGCTCTCAAAGTCTACATGGGGTGGAGCATTGTGATACCTTCACCCATGCCCTTTGGAGCTTGATGATGTCATTCACTGTTGTTTTTTACAGTTTCTCTCCGCAACTGCTGATGGCCAACTTTTTCACTGTCTGGTTGTTAGTACACCAGTGGTTTCTTTTCTCTCTTTTTTCCAGCACATTCCAAATTGTTATATTGGCTGTTCCAATTGCTTGTGCAGATTGATTTTCCCTCGCTTCTCAGCTTTGAAATTGCTTGCATTTCTCCCATAGGCAGCTCTCTGGCTTCAATTCGGGTTATTCTTCCTTAATAAGAAATGCAGTCTTTGCAGGTGAAACCTGTGGTTCAGCCCAAGAGTTCATTAATTCATTCATTGTCTACCGCTTATCCGATCTATTCTCGGGTCACGGAGAGCTCAGGAGTCATTGGGCATCAAGGCAGGATACATCCTGGACAGAGTGCCAACCCGTCACAGGGCACACACACACACTCTCATTCACACACTATGGACAATTTAGAGATGCCAATCAACCTACAATGCATGTCTTTGGACCGGGGGAGGAAACCCCCGAGGCACAGGGAGAACATGCAAACTCCACATACAGCAGAGGCGGGAATCAAACCCCCAACCATGGAGGTGTGAGGCAAATGTGCTAACCACCAAGCCACCGTGCCCGTGCCCCACCCACGAGTTCATTCATAGATATTACTTGTTTAAACACTTAACCGAACAGGGCACAGCTGAGCAACAAGAAACACCTGTCAGTCACATGTTCCAATATATCTGATCCCTTGAAATGATGTGTGGATTCAAAAGGTACCATGTCTACGTTGTTTAACACAGGGGAATGTATAAGAGCTATCCCGTCTTCTTTGTGTGCTCCTTTAGGGATGACTGTATCTTTGAAAGTGCTAAAACAACACACCTCAATTATTAAACAAGCAGAAGGAGTCATGATCTATACTTATGACAGCCTCCTTGCCTGTCATTTTTTTTCCTGCTCTTCCTTGCTTTTTTTCCCTCACCATGTTTTGTTGACTTGGTATGTGCTAGTGTCTGGCAGTAGTCTGTTTGATTAGCCAACAAAACATTTCAGCCCATATGCTGACTGTTAGTATCACTGATCCACTACAAAGAAATCCTGTACATTGTTCTCATTTTCTCGAATTATATTATAGGTTGTCATGGATGTTTGCTTTTCTTTTTCACACAGTTTAATTACATGAAATAGTCTACATTGCCCAGTGCATTGCCCGACTGCCTATCACTGAGTTTCACATGTACTCATCATGTCCATGTGGCTTAACCCCAGTTTCCCTCCCCCAAAATATGCTGCTAAGCTAAATTGCCCCTATTTACTTGTGAATGACTAAATCCTCACAGCTACACTACTGTAAAACTTTCCCAGAAGAGTGGAGGTTATTATAACACAGAGATGATTCATCTGGAATGGGATGATCAAAAAGCAGGTATGGGTCTGTTGGTCAGGTTTTTACAAATATGGCCATAATGTATAGTGTGGAGCAGCAGGAAGAATAAAAAGAGAAGAGAATAAGAATAGAATTGTTCTTGCTGTAGGCCACTAGAGGGCAGAATAATACTTCCTACTTCTGTTAAAAGCACTGGTTCCCAACACTTATCCCAGGATACCCCAAGTCCTGCATATTTGAATGTTTTACTCATTTAAATGTTTAAATGCTAAATAATCAGCAGCTGTACTAATTAACAACCTTTATGTCGAAGTGGGAGTGTTCGAGCAAGGAAAACACTAGCAGTACAGAGAGTTGAAAAGGGTTGGGAATCTGTGGCTGATAGCAATCAATCGGTTGAAAGATTGTTGTGATGATTTACATTCACCTCGTTTGGCTGACGATCTTGCCCAAAGTCTCTTACAGTTGAAATTGGATACAGCTGAACGTTAAAGGCCTTGCTCAAGGGCCCAACAGTGGTAGCAGGATAGCATGGGATGTGAAACTCACCAGTCAGTATCCCAAAAGCTTTAACCACTGAGATACCGCTGCCCACAGCTCATATACATAAAAGTTCATTTTTTAAATTCCTGATTGTAAAAAGTCTTTCTACTCACACACACAGTGCAAGTAGGCTAATGGCCTTGGGATGACTGTTCCCACTAGCACTTAGATCACATCAACTGTCTGGAAATAGATGGGCAGCCTACATACAAAAAGATTTTTTATTTTTTTTTAAAAGAGAGAGAGAGAGAGAGAGATTCATGGTAGGTCAGAATAATTTAGGGCTAATATTTTTAAAATAATGTGTAAGTTAAAGTAGAGTGCAAAATGCAGCTTCTTCAAACCGCACTCACTGTTATCCGATTACTAAAAACACTAAGGATCTGGAATAATCTTTGCTATTTACTCTGTGTGATTTTGATTGTGTAAATACCAATGGCATTCTTTGGAATGTGTGTGTTTGCGTGTGTGCTTAATTAATCCTTTGTGTTAGTCTAGGTGAACAGCAATCAACTGTGTGATTGAATAACTGTGTGGCTGAATCACAGGATGTGTGTAATTTTTCATGTTAAGTAAACAGAGCACATACACAGTATGTATTGTTTATGTTTGTGTCTTTGGGTGGGGGAGAAAGGGTGGAACAGAGACCACTTCCATAGTTGTTTACTAGTTAGCGCTAATGAGTGGGTGCGCCCGTGTCTTGTGTTTGTGTGTGTGCGTTGACAAAAATCTCAGCCTCAGATACGTTTGTATTTGTATAAATATATTTAGCTAACAAACTCACGATATTTAGTACACTACAGTGCTATCACATCTTAGCCTAGAGAAGTCCAAGCGACTGAAGGCAGCCGAAACCTGGGACTAAACATCACAGTAGAACTTATCGTACGTGGCAGGGTAGTTAATAAATGATTTATTCACCCCTCTGTATACAGATTTTTCTTTCTAGTGAAATGTGTCATCCCTCTACTCAGTAACCACTTCTGAGGGAGTCACATTAGCTTTTAAATTACTTATGCAAGGAAAAAGAAAACCCAGTTCCAATTAAATGTTTCACCTTTATTAAGTAAACGTCCAAACATTCAAAAGGAAATGGAAAATGTTAACCTTTTCTATTTCCATCACTTAGTAATGCATTAATTTTCCAAGGAGGATTCAACAAGCAGATCTGAACTTCATACAGAATTTTTTTTTTTTTTTTTTTTTTTTTACAGGTGAGTGGAATAATAACATCAGATTGCTTGCCTATATCAAGTTTTCAACCTAAGTCCATATATGCCTCAGAATCAGTTGTGTAGGTTTAGACTAAGAGAAGTTTCCAGGTTCCCAGCATGCTCTAGGGCATGACATCATAGCTAATGAATCAGGATCAGATCCAGTCTTATTGCCCTTTAGGGCATGGTCAGTTTCTTCCTCACTCACCTTTTCTTCTACTCTCTTTTATCTCGTCCCTCTCCCTCGCTCTCTTTAGAGTCAAATTACCAGGGCTCAAGAGACACAGAGAATAAAACTCCTCATTCTGTGTCCACATAAAGAAAAATGTTAGTAATGTCTGCAGGTCAGAGGACAGGAGGTCGTTTATTAGCTTACTTCCTTAAACCAGACTAAAATACACATCTCATTAGAGACTAGTAGTTGTGGCAGGCTGTTCTCTATATGTAGCTTCTTTTTAATCATCTTTATAGCTTCTCAAAAAGTGGTTTACAAATACACACACATCCGAGGTTTTCAGAAATCTCAGCTTGGTTGAATGTAGCAACTCAGGAGAAAGGATTTGGCAGAAACACTCAAGGGACTCAACACACACATATGCAAATTTCTGCTACATGAAGACAATCACTTGCTCCTGCTTTTTATGGAGATTGTTTATCAAGCACATCCTGGAAAAAAGATTGAAATCACAGAAAAACCTGCTTCATTTTCACACCCTGTTACACTCCAATCTTACACTTCACAACCATCCATGGCTCTTTCTGTGCCTGTGAAAAGGGGCGGACCTGGATTGAGTAACCCTACACCTGCCTCATTCAGCAGTGTTACTGTAACAGGCTAAACAGCCTCGACCAGCGACAGCACAGGCTCCCCCACACATGCTTGTCTGACAAACATTTAGACTTCACACTTACTCAACGCACAGATAATGAGGAGGAAATACTACTGACACAAACAGTGAAGAAAGCTGAAGACCACTAGCGTTGGGGACAACTGAAGACAAGAGATCAGAAAAGGAGGCGAAGTGAAGGAAGGCTGAAAGAACGGGCTGCCAGATTGCTGTATCCATGCTGTTGAGTAAGTGAACGCGGTCGCTCTCAGTCACCCTGGTATCGGACATGCCTAAAGAGGATGTGGTGCCAAGCGACACAAACTCCTGTGATGCCCAGAACCAGGACAGTATTGTCCTGGTCCAGATGGCCAACCTCTCCATGGATATGTTCACACCTGGAGACTTCAAAGGGAAATTCCGAAAGATCCAGCCCAAGAAAAGACCCACGATTATTCGAGAAGAAACACCAGGTAGTGTTTATTGTGTACTATATCCTACAGTGTATTATATCTTCATACTGAACCAGCTTTGAGTGAATTCTTAACAACTGACCTAGTGTTCACAAGAGTAAATTTAAATCTGTAGCTATTGATTCGTTTCAGGTGTCTTGAGAATCTGTTGTGTCCTGTTGTGACTTGTAATATCCATTAAAACCTCACATATCACATATACAGCCATGCAGGACACCTCTGTCTAAGGTAGCTCTATTAAACATTCGAAACTCTGGTATGACACAACATGGTGATGTCATTGCAGAGTAATGACAGTCTTTGACATTACCACACACACTTCATATGCCGTTAGTACACCAGCTATTTGGTAGACTATTTAAATGAAAACAGTATTCCTGTTTTGCTTGTAATTTGAGTGAGCAGTGCTGGTGCGCTGTCAGTCCTGTAAGGGCTTTTTCATGGAAAATGGGCATGATCAGATTCCTGAGTGTACACCTAGACACATGAAAGAACAGCAGTGTCCAAAAGCCTGAGGCAGCTCACAAGAAATGGGTTTGCAGTTTTGAACAAGAACAAGGTTTATTGCAATTGTGTTTGCACATTTTTTTTTAGTACCATGCCATTTTTGCAGTAGAGTTTAAAAACAGAAAGAAGTGAAATAATTTTGACATTTAAGAAAAATAGGAATTTATTGGAGCTTGTTACTGTGTGCTTAGCAGGAACAATTGCCATATGTTGACAAACCCAGTTTCTTTGAGATTACTTGTAATGGATTTATAATTAAGTGATATTGCAAGAGTGTGGTAATATTGAATATCGACATGGCTGTGATTCAGCGTAGGTCAATGTTTAGTATATCTGCACTCTTGCTTGTGTGCTTTTATACAACAATTCTTTAAACAAGAAATACTTTTGCACCGTAAAAGTGCATCATAAAGGTATGATGATAAGTAAGCAACAGCGAAACCAATATTGTATGTAAGTTACTAAAACCTTTTAAAATGTTAAAATGTGTTTAGTAATATTTTAATAGACAGTGACTTGCATTCTGTGGATAGTACAGGGAAATGTGCTGGATGTAGCTGGAGACGAGGTTGAAAAACTACTGGAAATTTCCATTAATGCTACAAAGAATATGTTACAAAGAAATATGGACTAAAATAAATGAAATATATTTATTATATTTTGGAATCCATCACTTGCTTTCTGTGGTTAAGTGTATGTCTCGATGCTGATTGCCTTTTCAGACATCTATTCAGACAGGTGTGTGAAATGCCTGCGCTCAGGAATTCACATAGAAACCTCAGTGTTAACTCACTGAAGAGTGTCTTTGTCACAGGTAGTTCCTCTTGAGAGTTGTGTGCTGAGCAGAGTTTGGGGCTTTGTTAACTGTTTTCGAGAGGCAGAATTTAATCTAGCTAAGTGAGCTTGCATTGATATATCATTTGTTTTTGATGAATGCCATTTCACACGCATCATTCTGTGGTGAAAATGTCTGAATCTTACATTACTCAGCCTGGTGCATCTAAAACTCCCAGCAACCAGTGACTTGTACTAGTGAGTATATTACAATAGAGCACTACAGTAGAGCACTTTACTGCATTTCCAGTGTCAGATCTGGACAGCTGGGTCTCTGTTAGAATGCATGGAATTCTCTAAGACCTTTGTAAGTTGGGAATAATTGTTGAGAAAAGAGAGAAGGGTGTTTATGGCAAAAGCTTCTTTGTGGCTTGTTGATGGTCTCTAATATAAACACAAACCCATGCAAAGTTTATGAATAAATGCACCAAATCTTGCTATATTTTTTTTTTGGATTCTAGAAAAAAACCCGAATAAATGTAACTGCAGCTGCTGTGGAGACAGATGGTGATAGCTGTGTGTGCTGTAAGAAGAGGCAGCTGGGATAGCTCCAAGCCAGCTAAGAAGACTCAGCAGTAGCAGAGACCAATAAAGAAGCACAAAAACCGTCGAGTCATTCCTTATGTTTGGCCAGTGCAAACACTGTCATCCAATACATATTCATCATATTTAGTCTCCTTTTTTTTTTTATTTATATGTAAATGATTAACTGAAAGGCTACGTTTTATAGTTTCCTGAGGATTAAATATTAAATAAGAGTTCTACGTGGTCAGAAGTGTAGAAAATTTTTTCGGTCAGTGCATTAATGTTCATCAATGGCCAGAATAATTTTTATTACACTGCAGGCTGTTCAGTCTGAATTCCTTGTTCATTTGTTGGTTATGCCATTCATAAGAAGTTATATTTTCTTATACCACAGTGCGGTAAACCTGAATGTTCAGATGGTGTGCATTATTTTTGGATAACGGCACGACTCGGACAGTAGTTCTATGAACCCTGAGTTAGTATTAATGAACTCATTCTATTGCAATACTAACAGCTCATACACAGAGACTTTTACGACAGAAGCTTCATATAATATAAGACTGATAATAAACAGATTTAAAAACATGTTTAACAAAGTAAAACTTTGAATAACTGATGTGGTGACATTTTCGTTAGGAGATATTTATTTAACATTTATGGAAGGAGCACTTTGCAAGAGTGCTTCAGCACAGGAATGTTTTCAGGACAGAGGAGTTTGTGCTTTCTTGGTAATATGGTGTGGGTTTTTTGAGAGAGAGAGAAGTGTGAGGCTGTTCATCATGGCTATAACATAAGCAAGCACAGGAACTTATCAGATGTTCCACAATATTAACTCTAACTGTAAACTGCTAAAATACATGACTTTTTGTACATCAGTGAATTAGACATTGTTAATCATTGGCAAAGTTGTGTTATAATGGCCTGCATTATTTTCATAGAAATAATGAGATGTCTGAAGCCAGGAGGAGCTGATTGCTTTGTGCAGCATAAAGGGTTAAAGGGGTTTAGAGTCTGCAGGCCAGCTGTGATAACGTCTGTGTCTTGTGCCAGTTAAAGGCCATTATCAAGTCTAATTTACTTAAAATTGGTACTTTTATCTATTTTTGGCCTTCTTGGTCTAGGAGTGAGTGGGGAAGGGCATCAAATCATCCAAAAAGAACAAGACCATTTGTGAAGATAAAGAGAATAGGGAAGAATTGGTCTTGGTTATCTGCCAGATGCCTGTCTCAGACTTGAAGTCTAACTGCTTTCACCTGGAAGTCATTTGAATGAGAACTTGTACGTTGGCTTGTCGTTCGCGCTCCTCTGACAGATAGGATCACATTCCAGTTGAGAGCTGGACAAATACCAGTACTGATACTCATCAGCAAGCAGTGCAACATACAGTCTTAGTTGTTCCAGCCACCAAGTAGGTCTGTAAAGTCAGACCTGGAATATGCTGCTCTAATGACCGTGGTTGAAAAACCAATTATTTTCATGGAATTCTTGACAAGAACACATTTTATAAACCTTAAGCTTTCAAACTGTAATCATGCAGTATTTCTTTATTTATAATATTTGTAGGAATAATTTCAATGAACCGCTGATTGCATAGCTTTCACTCTGCATATGTGCTATTTGCCTTACACTTTCCCTGCTTCCTTTGACGCTTTGTGCATAAGCTATAGTTTACACTTGCATATTGAGAGTGAAAACTAAATAAAATCCGTGGCTGCACTCTGCCTGCAGAGCTTGAATACACACACAATGTGTATACAGGCAAAGCAAAGGCTGTACATGCTGCAACTGCTCCTATAGAACTATATGGCTTTGGCTTTGGCCCGTAAACAAATCACTGTTGGATTTGAGCATGATTCCTGAAGTTCATTCATTCATTCATTGTCTACCGCTTATCCGATCTATTCTCGGGTCACGGGGAGCCTGGGCCTATCTCAGGTGTCATTGGGCATCAAGGCAGGATACACCCTGGACGGCGTGCCAACCCATCGATTCCTGAAGTTATTCAAATGAAATAAATTCAAATGAATAAAACACGGCTGCCTCTGGTATCTGTGATTTCTCTTTAGACAATTCTGTATGCTTTTATGCTGTTTTAAATTTGATAACAATAGCACAGACTCGTGGGAGAACCTTATTTATCCATATTTCATTATTTTCTAATTATAAATACTGAAACCTCATTGTGCTGTCTTTTATTTAAGGTAATTTGCAGCATGCCATGTTTATAGTCAAACTACTGCATGTTCTCAGTGAGCAGAAGTGAAGTGTGATTGTGTAATCTACTACAATCACTAAACATATCCAGGAACTAGTATGTTTACTGTATGTACAGTACTGTTTACTGTATGTTTACTGTGGTTACTGTGTCAGGATCACTTTCATTCTTTTTACCTTTCATTTATAACTACACCGATCAGGCATGACATTATGACCACAGACAGGTGAAGTGAATAACACTGATTATCAACTCATCATGGCACCTGTTAGTGGGTGGGATATATTCGGCAGCAAGTGAACATTGTGTCCTCAAAGTTGATGTGTTAGAAGCAGGAAAAATGGACAAGCGTAAGGATTTGAGCGAGTTTGACAAGGGCCGAATTGTGACGGCTAGACCACTGGATCAGAGCATCTCCAAAACTGAAGCTCTTGTGGAGTGTTCCCGGTCTGCAGTGGTGAGGATCTATCAAAAGTGGTCCAAGGAAGGAACAGTGGTGAACCGGCGACAGGCTCATGGGCGGCCAAGGCTCATTGATGCACGTGGGGAGTGAAGGCTGGCCCGTGTGATTCAATCCAACAGACAAGCTACTGTTGCTCAAATTGCTGAAGAAATTAATGCTGCTTCTGATAGAAAGGTGTCAGAATACACAGTGCATAATGGGTCAGGGCTGATTCAGCAGCAAAAGGGGGACCAACACAATATTAGGCAGGTGGTCATAATGTTATGCCTGGTTGGTGTATTTATTATAACTAAAATGTGATGCTGTACGTACTTTTCTATTCAAGTGACTAGATCTTGTAGCCAAAAAAGCCCCAACTCATTATGTCACTGTGTTTAAAAAATGTCCTCCTCCTGAATCATTGTACAGAGGTGTGGAGCACGTCAGGTTAATTCTGAAGCTTATAGCCAACTAAGAGTGAAAAACAAATAAAGCGTCTGATGCTGAGATCATCAAACCCAACAGTGCCTACACAAGGAATACTGTTGTGTCTGTGTCTTTTTGTTTGTCTTTTATCAGAGATTGGCGATGCAGTTTTCCTGATTTCTCTTGCAGTCATCTTCCTGATGAGTCATGTTCATTTATTTGTGTTGAATGTATCTAATTATATTTTTAATCGTATCAATCGCTCTGCTTTATAAAGAGATTGTACAGCCCAAACAGAGTTAAGTGCACTGTCTGACGTGTTAAGAATTGAGGAAGTGTATTGTTTCTGTGAGGCCTCAGGATGTCTCTCTCCATGTCTCCTGTACTAACAGTACTAACAGCTTAGGATTTAATTAGCCTCTCTCTCTCTCTCTCTCTCTCTCTCTCTCTCTCTCTCTCTCTCTCTCTCTCTCTCTCACTTTTTTAATCTCTATCTCTTCCACTCTCTGTGTCCCTCTGGACAATTATGTTCAACTTCTAGGCCCTCTGAGCCAATCCTCTTATAGCAGGGAGGGATCAAGATAGAGGGGGACGAGAGGATGTCAGTGTGTGTGTGTGTGTGTGTGTGAGAGAGAGAGAGAATCAAGAGTTGCTGCTCATTGCTGACCAAGGATGAGTTAGCGAGGCGGCTCTTTCCATCTCTGCTGCATCTCTGCTCTGCCTATCCTTATCCCTATATCCCTGCATTGTCGCAGAGACAGAGCAAACATGACAAATCAACAGGACTCGGGGTTCTTTGAGATTAGCATCAAGTCCTTTCTGAAATCCTGGAGCACCCGTGAGTAGACACTATGGCTTCTCTCTCTCTCTCTCTCTCTCTCTCTCTCTCTCTCTCTCTCTCTCTCTCTCTCTCTCACACACACACACACATACACACACACACACACACACACACACACACACACACACTTCGCACACATTCATGTCCTTATGTCCTTTCTCCACTGCTTGTACTGTGTATATATGAAGGTAAATGTGTGCGTTAGCAGATCATGCTATCAGAGAAAAGTCAGGTGCATTAGAGCAGAAGGTGCTTGTGTTCTCTCTCTTTCTCTCTGTCTCTCTCTCGCTCTCTTGCATGGCTTCAAGTTGCCTACTTTTGTACTCACTGTTTCAATCCTTGAGGCACTGTGAAGTAAAGATGACTGGCTTGTCCTCATCATCCTATACATGTTGAATTATTACAGTGAGGATGAGGAGAC
Source organism: Hemibagrus guttatus (assembly GCA_033459395.1). Classification (NCBI taxonomy): domain Eukaryota; kingdom Metazoa; phylum Chordata; class Actinopteri; order Siluriformes; family Bagridae; genus Hemibagrus; species Hemibagrus guttatus. Next base: position 7,187,460 of record JAUCMX010000015.1, read on the forward strand.
TTGTGTGTGTATGCGATCTGGACCTCCACTGTGGTCTTATATAATCACTGCAGGCTTGACTTGATGTGAAGGTTATTTGCTGGAGTTGCAGATTGTTTTTGTTTGTTCAATATGGAAGTGTGGTGTGGTTTCTATGATTGAGAGCAGGCGGCCAGATATCAGTGTTAACCACTCAGCAAGTCCATTAAATCTCTCTCTCTCTCTCTCTCTCTCTCTTTCACACACACACACACACACACACACACACACACACACACACACACACACACACTTATCTAATTAACTATAATTTTGTTAAACCCTCAGTTGTAATAAGTTACTCAGTCATTTTTTGGTGTGATGTGGTACATTGTGTTGGTTTTGTGGCAGCGTGGCACAGTTGCTTGATGTTTCATAGCCCTAGCATCCCTGATTACATCCTGCGCTCAAGTTACTGTCTGAGCTTCTCACATGTTCCTCATGTCCATGTTATTTTCCTCCAGATTCTCCCTTTTTCTCCCAACATGCAGGTGGATTGGCTATGGTGAATTGCCACCAGGTGTGTGTGAACGTAAAAGTGTGAATGCGTATGTTACAGTTGGCATCTTTGCCTCATGGCTCCCATGGCCACAACACACAAGGTTCCCTTGCGTTTGCTTTGTGACTATGGCTAGGATAAATCATTTATGAATGAATAATTTAATATGATAGACTAGAATAGAATGAAGGATGTTAGTATCATCTTCAGGTACTGGTGGCTGGAAGTGCAGTGCAGGGGTGAGTGGAGCAGAATAAGTTCATTCCAAATATGAGGTACAGTTTTGCCACACTCACTTAATGTGTGTACACATGAAGGTGTCTTCGCCGTGATGTAGTGCAACATGCACTCTTTATGTTTTATTGTTTGGTCATGTTTGCTACAGTGAAATGAGTGTCTCAACTGTCTAATCGCTAAACTTCAATTGAATTCAATTCTGTTTGTGTAGCGCTTTTAATAAGGGACATTGTCACAGAGCAGTTTTATAGAAATACTGTATATAAATTTTCAATATGAATTTAAGCTGTATAAATGATCTATAATGAACAAGCCAAAGGCGACAGTGGCGAGGAAAATCTCTCCGAGATGATATGAGGAAGACACATTGAGAGGAACCAGACTTAAAGGGGAAGCCACACTCATCTGAGTGACTGTGATTATACTGGATAATGTGATTATAGATCATTTCCATCTAATGCTGTGTACTATATGGTCAAAAAGTGCTATTGTGTAACCAGGAATTTGTGAGCTTATCAACAGCATATGAATATGAGCATTAGTTATTTCTGAATTCATTCTAGTTTGAAGTCTTGTTGAAATTATCAACTGTTCACTGATGGAGACTTGAGTGCATCATTGTTCATAGCAATTGCAGTCCTAAAGCTATTGTTGCAAATGTAGTCCTAAGCCATCTAAGCAATACTGTTTGTAGTAATTGCAGTCCAATATCATCTTTATGGTTTCTATGTGGAACCATCCACAGTAATCTCATGTATCCTCAGCAGCGAGCAGCTTTCAGGTGATGAGAACTTCAGTCAGATGTAGGGCATCAGGATGGATCAGGCAGGTCTGGAGAGCAGAAGGTGTCAGGATCACTGGGGTCTCAGGAATAGCATGTGTAGCTCAACAGAGAGAGAAACAGTGAGAGAGAGAGACTCAGATTAGGGAGAGAGATTAGGAAGATTAGGAAGTATGCTCATTGTCATGCAATAGTTAAAGATTTTGTACATTGTGTACAGAGTGCAAGCATGGACTGAGGCAAGACTAGCTAGGACAGCGTAACTAAAAACCTTGTTAGCAAAAAGTACTGGGAGATTATATTGCACAAAGCAGGCAAAGCAGGACTGCTTCTCCTCTTTAACATGGTCACAATATTTAAATACTCTTTCGCCCTGAGAACAAAAATGGAAATATATCAGAAGCAGAATCATATTTATTGGCAAGTACCGTGGGTTTTACACGTACAAGGATTTTGTCTTGGTGTTGTGGTGCATAGTAATAATGAAGAAACGGAGCATAAATATAAAGAACCTATGAAAACTATGAGTATATGTATGAGGGGTCACAAGGTCACTATGATACTGTGGCTATAATAATTCAATGAAATGTGTATAATAAGTGTTGAAATGTATACACAGACATATCTTAATTAGTATAATCAGTATCAGTCAGTACTGTGTGTTTATTGTACATTATATCATTCTCTCAGGCTTTCCATTCCAGCTCACACACTGTAAACATGTGATGGTGATTACAGCATTGTTGTCTAACTATGTCAGATGCTTGTCATCTTGTCTGTTCCTCTAAGCACTGCTGACTGCACAAGCAACACACACACACACACACACACACACACACACACACACACACAACATTTGCTGATTTGGAGAGTACCAGCTTCTGACTTATGCTTTTGTCCAAAAGCCGTCCAGCGTTCTCGCTTCTGCTATTAAGTGCACCTTTCACAGAGCCACAGAGAATCATGAATCATAAAGAGAAGATACATTACATTCATATTTACATTTCCATATTTTCATTTGACTTTTATACATACATTGTAAGAGAGGTCTTGAAATGTAAACTGTGCATGAAATGTAAAGTGACTGGGCAAGGAGTTGTATCATGTTCCAACAGATCAAGGTATTCATACATTCATTCAATCAGTCAGTCAGTCATCTAGACTTTGTTAGTCATTCATTCATTCATTCATTCATAAATTCATTCATTCAGTCAGTCAGCCATTCAGGCATTGATTGATTGATTGATTCATTCATTCAGTTATTCAGTCAGTGGATCTGTAGCCAGTCAAATAACTTTTGATGTCACCATCACAGGCCACAATTCACACTTATTCCCATCAGAGGGGGGAGAATATCCAGAACTCCACCCAGATAACAACCTGATCCCAGAAATGATCTGGGAACCCTGGAGCCATGAAACAGAAACACTGTACACATGTAGCCAGTGAAAGACTCTACTATTCACAAGCTAATGTTAGACTGAAGCACTCAGGATGTGTTCAAAAGTTGAAAGTAGTTGGTCATTTTATCTCTCTTTCTCTTTCTGTATCTGTTTGTCTTAGACATGCTGAAGCTGTTATTACTCAGTAAATTGAAAATGATTATCACAATAATGTTTATAAGAAGTAATTGGTTAAAACCTAAATATGTCAGTATTTTCTGGCTGAGGTTGTTTTCTTGAATCAGTCATTCCACAGAGCAATTTTAGTTCAGTGGCACAGACCTTGAGCAAATGAAAGTGAGTAGCATACAGTACCTAATACTGAAACTATACAAACTGATGAGTTACAGTGGTGTGAAAAAGTGTTGGCCCCCTTCCTGATTTCTTATTTTTTTGCATGTTTGTCACACTTTAATGTTTCAGATAATAAAACACATTTAAATATTAGTCAAAGATAACACAAGTAAACACAACATGCAGTTTTTAAATGAAGGTTTTTATTATTAAGGGAAAACAAAATCCAAAACCACATGGCCCTGTGTGAAAAAGTGTTTGCCCCCTAAGCCTAATAACTGGTTGGGCCACCCTTAGCAGCAACAACTGCAATCAAGCGTTTTCCATAACTTGCAATGAGTCTGTTACAGCGCTGTGGAGGAATTTTGGCCCACTCATCTTTGCAGAATTGTTGTAATTCAGCCACATTGGAGGGTTTTCAAGCATGAACCACCTTTTTAAGGTCATGCCACAGCATCTCAATCAGATTGAGGTCAGAACTTTGACTAGGCCCCTCCAAAGTCTTCATTTTGTTTTTCTTCAGACATTCAGAGGTGGACTTGCTGGTGTGTTTTGGATCATTGCCCTGCTGCAGAACCCAAGTTCGCTTCAGCTTGAGGTCACAAACCTACTGATCTATCAATCTGGAAAAGGTTATGAAGCCATTTCTAAAGTTTTGGGACTGCCGCGAACCACAGTGAGAGCCATTATCTACAAATGGCGAAAACATGGAACAGTGGAGAACCTTCCCAGGAGTGGCCGGCTGACCAAAATTACCCCAAGAGCGCAGCGACAACTCATCCAGGAGGTCACAAAAGACCCCACAACAACATCCAAAGAACTGCAGGCCTCACTTGCCTCAGTTGAGTGTTCATGACTCCACCATAAGAAAGAGACTGGGCAAAAATGGTTTGCATGGCAGAGTTCCAAGACGAAAACCGCTGCTGAGCAAAAAGAGCATAAAGGCTAGTCTCAGTTTTGCCAGAAAACATCTTGATGATCCCCAAGAATTTTGGGAAAATACTCTGTGGACTGATGAGACAAAAATTGAACATTTTGGAAGGTCTGTGTCCCATTATGTCTGGCGTAAAAGTAACACCGCATTTCAGAAAAAGAACATCATACCAACAGTAAAATATGGTGGTGGTAGTGTGATGGTCTGGGGCTGTTTTGCTGCTTCAGGACCTGGAAGACTTCTTTTGATAAATGGAACCATGAATTCTGCTGTCTACCAAAAAATCCTGAAGGAGAATGTCCGGCCATCTGTTTGTGACCTCAAGCTGAAGGGAACTTGGGTTCTGCAGCAAGGACAATGATCCAAAACACACCAGCAAGTCCACCTCTGAATGGCTGAAGAAAAACAAAATGAAGACTTTGGAGTGGCCTAGTCAAAGTCCTGACCTCAATCCGATTGAGATGCTGTGGCATGACCTTAAAAAGGTGGTTCATGCTCGAAAACCCTCCAATGTGGCTGAATTACAACAATTCTGCAAAGATGAGTGGGCCAAAATTCCTCCACAGCGCTGTAACAGACTCGTTGCAAGTTATGGAAAACACTTGATTGCAGTTGTTGCTGCTAAGGGTGGCCCAACCAGTTATTAGGCTTAGGGGGCAAACACTTTTTCATACAGGGCCATGTAGTTTTGGATTTTGTTTTCCCTTAATAATAAAAACCTTCATTTAAAAACTGCATGATGTGTTTACTTGTGTTATCTTTGACTAATATTTAAATGTGTTTGATTATCTGAAACGTTAAAGTGTGACAAACATGCAAAAAAATAAGAAATCAGGAAGGGGGCCAACACTTTTTCACACCACTGTATATCCACTCATTACTCTTACACTTGCAGTTTGACAGGTAAACTGTAAGAATGTTAAATGCAGTGCCTGACCCAATTTCTGTGCAGGTGATTGTTCATTGTGTGTGTATGTTTGTGTGTGTCTGTGTGTGTGTGTGTGTGTGTGTGTGTGTGTGTGTGTGTGTGTGTGTGTGTGTGTGAGAGAGAGAGAAAGTGAAGGAGCAAAAAAAGTGGAACAAAATGAGGGGAAATTAACTGATTGGATAGATTTTCAAATCTACTAAAGATTACTGAAGATTTGCAGTGCATGCTCTAAATAGTTTGTTCTATAAGGCCATGTCCATACTAATACGTTTTCGTTTTAAAATGCATATTTTTCTATTTGTTTTAGCCTTCCATCCACACTGAGACAGCGTTTTTAGTCAACGTAAACGTATCATTTTGAAAACGCTCTCCAAAGTGGATAAATTTGAAAACGGCGCTTTCGCGTCGCACTGTGGACGCATTTTTTGTCATGTGATGCAGTCATGTGACCAATTCAGCTAAGATGCTGGATGACATTATACAGCAGGACAAAGTGCCAGAAAGTAAATAAATGCCAGTTTTCAGCCGTTTAGTGTAGATGACCATCTTTTCGGAAACGATTGAAAATAATGTGGACCCAGAGTGTTTTTAGACAAAAACGGCATTTTCAAATCTATCCAGATTAGTGTAGACGTAACCTTAATCACAGCTAGCTGAATCATGCTTTAAAGATGTTTTAGATGTTTTTTTGCATTATGTATAAGTATTGTATATCAGAGCAGCAGTAGCTGAGTTTGCATGACTCTGGCCTAGTGATCAGAAGACTGTGTTAAAATCCTACCACTGTAGCACCCTTAAGCAAGGCTCATAAGTCTCAACTGTATATAGTGGCACTGCAGCCACTATAAATTGTAAACCACTTTAAATAAAAGTGTCTTAATCAGTATATTTGTATATAGCTTAAATCATGGGTTGTATCTTGGTGGTCTTTGTGTTGTTCTGTGATCTGCACAAGATGTAGCTGATGAGCTAATATGCTTGTGCAAAAAAGCACACTAGCCAGAGCTCATGAAGATATATCTGTGCTGACATAACATACTCACTGGCTCCCTGTGCTGCTTTAATCCTGTGTGTGTGTGTGTGTGTGTGTGTGTGTGTGTGTTTGTGTGTGTGTGAGAGAGAGAGAGAGATAATTTTGGTTTTAGGTGTAGCAAAAATTAGCAGGCTTGCTAGTTGCCATGATTTCTGGTTTTGCACATATAATTGCTACCTGACTGATACTGTATATTGATGTCATTGGTGATATTTAAGAAGTGTGTTTGCATGTTTGTTGACAATAAAGAGAGGTTATTTGTGTGTGCATTATATGCATGTGTTAAAAGTGTGTGAATGTATTTGTGTACATGTATGTGTCTGTGTATGAGTGCTGAGGTTAAATTTAGCTACATGTTGGCCCTCCCTCCTCTCTCTTTGGGCTTTGCTGAAATTCCAGCCTGACCTTCTCCTCAGAGAGGGCTCGCTGCTATCACACATGGCTGTGAGGATTCACACAGGAAGGTTGTTTTCCCTTCAACTTACCTTTACCCAGCAGGCTAGGATCTTTATTATCTGTTGCACCACTGGATTTATCCCACACGCTCAAGCTGGAGTGAGCGTCCATATAAAAACAAAATGAGCACACAGCGAACATGGGACTACTAGGGTCACGCTTACGGATGTTACTGGAAAAGATTTTGCCGGAGATGATATGGAGCTAGTCGGCTAGATCGTTTGGGATTATTGGAACAGTATGGAGGTGACACCAGTCCGCTGGAGCCGGGCCAGCTTTATCAACTTTATTAAGGGTTTGGGTAGGTGCTACTGGCTGGACAGTATATTAATTGTGTGTGTGTAATGTTTATGTGTTTTTTTTTGTGTCCTTTTGCCAAAGCTGAGGAAATTGTTGACTGGTAGTGAGTGAGTTTGTGTTTTGCAACCTCTGTTAAGGGAGGATACATTCTGGACATATTTTGTTGCATTGCCCAAAAGGATAAATCAGGCAAAACATTTCGCAATACCGACTGAGTTGCACTCAGCTGTGTGACCCTCCTCCTGTGTCTTCCTCTTCTAAGCATCCACCCTATAGTACACTCCCTTCTCATTCCCTTAAGCTCATTAGTTGAAAAAAAAAGCCTGTTATTAGAGTTAAGGCACAAATCTCGTGTTGTCAAAACACAAGTTTTGAGTGCAGTCCTAGCAACTTTAGTATAGCCTCTGTACTTATTAAGCTCGAATAAATGCAGTCTTGCAGCATTGTTGCCCATCTGTAACTATTGTACTAAAAACAGTTTAGTTAAATGTTATTATTTCTGATTATTTCTACTCAAAAGTGACTGACACATAAGCTATTTGATCTATATTCACCCAAATATCAATATTACAATATACTACTTTGTTTTATTTTATGCTAAAGACATGAGTTTTCATTGTTTTCATGTCTGTTAATTAAATGTAACTTGCCCAACATTTTGTAGTGCAATACTGAGCTTTAGAGACTGTATATTTAAGAATTAGTTGCCATGTGTCTAATAGTTAGTGACTTTCCACGGTGATTGAAAGTGGTAAGCTACTGGAAAATCCTGATTTTTTATCTTTGTTGTTATACGGTTTGGCCAATAGCATTATTTGTTCCATGAAAATTATTTTCTAAATCGATCACTTGAGAATTCCTAATTCTTTGGAGAATTGGTCTTATTCCATTTGGAATAGGAGGATCGGCTCTGTGCAGTGACCAATACACATCCATGCTGTCTTATACATCATAAGTGTAATGTCCAGGCGCCCCTGCCCTATGCGAGGCTCGAACCCGGACCTCTGTGGTTGCCACGTGCACGCGCCAGCACACTGTGGATACAGACCCCAGGATTCAAAGAAGCACTGCTTTATTAACATAAACATGGGGAAAACCAACCTAAGCAAGACACTTATAAACCAAAACCTGACACACAAAGAAACCTAGAACATGAAACAATGACCGACAATGACGGAGCCAAAAGGATCCCTATTTATAGGGCTAAACATTAGGGTTAATTGGATACAGGTGACACAATCAGGAATGAGAACAATGGGCAGGGAAACACACAGACAAGCAGGCTTTCAAGAGTCACCTGCCAGCGCCCTCTCCAGGCCTGGCAGGGAACTGTCCAGCTGTTCCTGACAATAAGCTTGTGCAGCCACATGAGTAGGGTTTCCTCAACCTTCCAGCCAAATCCAGTGACATGATCATCCCTAAAATGAAAAACACCAGCTGCTCTCTGTGACTACAGCTTTCTTCAATTTGTCTTTCATAAACCAACATTTTTATTAGGATTTCAAACAGCAGTCTGATTCCTTGATATAATACAGGCAGATACATCAACAGTATCCGTAGACAGATCAGATCAGATCAGAGCAGTGTGAACTAAAATATACGAGAAACATGATGACTAACTGAGCATTATGTTTGTGGCAAACAAAAATCATTTTCTTCAAAAATACTGCAGGCCAGTTATTCCAGTGGCGGACCGTGCATTTCACACCTAGGCCTTCAGTAGTGCTCCGTCTGAATCAACCCGCCCCTCAAAAACCAATTTATGGTTATAAAAACCATCTTAATATGCAGAAATACAGTATAAAGAGCCATTGCATCGCAGATAGATAACTCCTGTAGCCACAATAAATGCCTTTATTGAATAGACAAACCAGAAGTGAACAAGTGTCCTCCTACTGCAGCTACAGCCGCAACACACATAAAAAACATCAATAATAACCTCATAAACTTGCAATATTATTTAGGAAAATCGCAACGTTTTACTCACCAAAAATTCGTATTATTTGTAAACAAAATCCATCCTCCTCTCTTTCCTCAAAAACAGTTCAATTACTCTGTTGTACAGATTATCCGTGCGCTTCAGTTCCATCGCGATCCTATCCAATCAACGGGTCTGAATACGGTGACGTTGCCGTACGCCTGCTAGAGGGCCCTAGTGACACCAACTCAAAATCTGATTGGTTGAAGCAAAAGTTTCATCAACATTTATTTTGTGTTAGAGGGCCTGCAGAACGGATTGTGAAGGCCTCCAGGCAGACTTCTTTGACTTTGACCCTTCCTGGCAACAAATGATGGCTGAAATGTGATTGGTTAAATGCTTTAATACGAAAATACATGTCTGGAAGCAGCGCAACCATCGGAAAAGCTATGAAAGGAAGCTGACAGACCATTTGGAATTATTTATTAAGTATTCATGGACAAAATATAATTAACATCAATTTGTGATTCAGATATTTTTTTAGGCCAGCAGAGAAGGCCTTGCAGGCCCTGACGGTGCGCCACTGAGTTATTCACCATGTCATGTCATGGGTTCATGTGTTTTGACAGATTGCAATATATTGCAAAATATTCAGACATTTTTGTTTTTGTTATTTAAGGTACTTGTAGTGCATTTATCAATTACACATTTATACACACAATGTCTTTAGACATACTTACGCTTAATATGATTAAAAAAAAAGGTATGTGTTCATAAGCATATAGACATAGATATAAGTTCATAAGTCAAAGATATATTTAAAAATGAAATTGATAAGGAAAAAGTTTTTTGACACCACATTTTACAAACATTAGTACATTACTACACCGACCAGGCACAACATTATGACCATCATTATGACCCAAAGCATGACACTGCCTCCACCTGCTTGCGTTCTTCCCATAGTGCATCCTGGTGCCATGTGTTCCCCAGGTAAGCAAGGCACACACACCCGGCCATCCACGTGATGTAAAATAAAACGTGATTCATCAGACCAGGCCACCTTCTTCGTGGCCGTGGTCCAGTTCTGATGGTTACGTGCCCGTTGTTGGCACTTTTGGCAGTGCACAGGGGTCAGCATGGGCACCCTGACTGGTCTGCGGCTATGCAGCCCCATACGCAACTAACTGCGATGCACTGTGCATTCTGACACCTTTCTATCAGAACCAGAATTAACTTTTTCAGCAATTTGAGCAACAGTAGCTCGTCTGTTGGATCGGACCACATGGGCCAGCCTTCGTTCCCCACGTGCATCAATGAGCATTGGCCACCCATGACCCTGTCACCAGTTCACCACTGTTCCTCAATTGGATCCCTACTGATAGATACTGACCACTGCTGACCAGGAACACCCCACAAGAGCTGCAGTTTTGGAGATGCTCTGATCCAGTCATCTAGCCATCACAATTTGGCCCTTCATCAAACTTGCTCAAATTCTTACACTTGTCCATTTTTCCTGCTTCTAACACATCAACTTTGAGGACAAAATGTTCACTTGCTGCCTAATATATCCCACCCACTAACAGGTGCCATGATGAGGAGATAATCAGTGTTATTCACTTCACCTGTCACTGCTCATAATGTTATGCCTGATTGGTGTAGTTGCAAAGCTGTTGTTTGCAATTTAGCTATTTAAGGTAAGAAGTAATTTGCTGTTTGCAGCATTGTGGCCCATTTCTTTTGGAAAATAATTTATAGTTTCTCAAGAGTCCCACTGTATACTTGCAATTTCAAAATCTTCCATAACGTTTCACTGGGATTGACTTGGTGATTCAGGGCCTTCTTTAGTTATTTTTTTTTATGTCATTTTAAATCACTGTCTTGTTGAAACACTCATCTTCTTCCCAGATTCAGTTACTTGGCAAATGATATTATATTCTCCAGTGAAAAGTTTTAGTACAGCTCTCCATTCGTGTTTCCTTTGATGATATATTATAATGCCCCAGTGCAGCCACATTTGATCCTTCCACCTCTGTACTTCACTCTGGGTATGGTGTTCTTAGGATCATATGCACAACCCTTTATTCTAAAAAGGACAAGCTGAATTATTACTAAACTTCTGTTTTTGTTTTGTCTGACCAGACTATAATATTCTAGAGAGTTCTAATTTGTCTAAATGCTTTTAGATGTGTGTCCTGTAGAAGAAGGCTGCGAAGGCTGCAATTGTAGTTAGCTTTCTTTAATGAGAGACAAGCAGACAAATCCAAAATGAGAGACAAGTTCAGGATCAACAAACAGGCTTAGCTTCAGCAAACAGGATAAACTAGGCAGAGACCGAGCACAAAAATCAGGAAACAAGTCAGGGTCAAACTATTTCAGAGATAACACAAACAGGCTTGGTAACGTCAGGTGCACGTGACAAACTCAGCATGTACCTCACAATCTGAGAGAAAGTCTTGTTTTAACGTGTGTGTGTGTGTGTGTGTGTGTGTGTGTGTGAGAGAGAGAGAGAGAGAGAGAGAGAGAGAGAGAGAGAGAGAGAGAGAGAGAGAGAGAGAGAGAGAGAGAGAGAGATATTGTGAACAGGAGTGTCTGGCTTTTTAAACTGGGATAACATTACAATGTGCTTCTCCATGTTTTTTGTTTTTTTTGCATGTGGTATAGGAATGCAGATGATGATGGTGCAGTTCATTGCTTATTGTCATTGTTTGTGCAACAGTTGTCCCTGCTGCTTTCAGGTTATCCTGCAACTGATTGCAACTGAGTGGCTTCTCTATTTACCTTCCTTATCATTAATATGAGAGAACATTGTGAATTCTTACATGGCACACATATCCAGGAAGGATTAGAATATTATTGAGCCTATTGAACTGACAGGGATGTTTACGGTTACAGATAATGAAAGTTCTAGTTTTTAACTCGTGTTTGTGTGTATTTTTGTTGTCAGCATCGCCTCTAGGTAAGCCCCCCCTGCCACAAGTAAGCACCAGCCAGGGTGAGAGAAAAGGGTTGCCTGCCATCATGCCACTCACCGTGGACCCTGAGAGCAAACCAGGCGAGTATGTGCTCAAGAGCCTCTTCGCCAACTTCACCCTGCTGTCAGAGCGCAAGATACGCATCATCATGGCAGAGCCACTGGTAAATAATGTTCAGATTTACAAATTTCTTCTTTTTTTATTTCACCCATGGATGTATTGAGTTCTGCGATGATGTTCACAGGAGACTGAACATAATCTCTTGCACAAGTTAACCTGATACCTAAATGAATATGTGTATTAAACATTAATGGCCATTCAGAGTTATATATGTTGCCCTTGCATCTATTTCATGCATTTGATCTGCAAAGCTTGTAAATTTATATGTACTGAATGGTCAAAAGTCTACCACCAAGCAAAGTTTTGACTTGTTATAAAAGAAATGTTGTTTTTAGGTAATATCAGATGATAGTGGATGAAGAGAATACAATATTTATTTAGATTGTATTAGGATCATATAAAGGCAGTGCAACAATTTGATAGGGTGTGTGAAATTGCTTAACATAATACGCACCCATAAACGTTACTGTTGCCACCCGAAATTGATTATTCTTCAGTAACAGCATGTTTTATTCCTCTTATTCCCCAGCAGTATTTTTTTATTTACTAATTAAAAAACAGCCCTTCCCTCAGCAGTGTCTTTTATTTTTCAAATTAATCTTTTTAAAACACAAAAATACAGCTTGTAAAGTTACAGAGAAACCATAATGTGCAAAGTCCTGAAAAACGTCTCATAGCAAAAACATACTGACCGTTACAAAGCACTGAAAACAAAGACTTATTCTATAAATGCTAAATAAACATCTTACAGAAGATAATCCTTACTGTGTCAATGAAAAAAGAGCTTTGTTATAAATAACACTATATTGTTTTTTTTAATTATTTGTTTATTTTTAGCCTTTGATTATATGCACTGAAAAAAACCTTGTTAAATTTATTGAATTCAAAATAATGTATATATCGTTTCAGTGGGATTGAGTTACGTGATATTAACACAATTAGTTTTGAACATCCATCCACTGACAATCGAACCCACAACACTGGTGTGTTGCAACAGACACATAAGCTCTACACTATGCATGCTTATCCATATCCATGCATGTTTAAATTGCTTACATTTATATGGTAGTTATGATGTTGTAGCCATCATTGCCAAAGTCCTCGGGAGATTCACAAGGTAATTGGTTTACGTTAATACTACGTGGATTGATCACATTCACTCATCATTCAATCTAGTAATTAAGAAACTTACGTTTAATATAAGCAATGACATTTTGTTGAGAAAATGTCATTCTGAAAACGGAGACTGTGAGCCAGGCCTTCTCGTCCAGCATCAGTGCCTGACCTCACAAATGTGCTTCCAGAGGAATGGTCAAAAATTCCCATAAACACACTCCTAAACCTAGTGGAAAGCCTTCCCAGAAGAGTTGAAGCTGTTATAACTGCAAAGGGCGGGCCAACTCCGTATTACATTTATGTGCATGTAAAGGCAAATGTCCCACTTTTGGCCTGGCTCACAGTCTCCGCTCTAATTCATTCCAAAGGTGTTCTATCAGGTTGAGGTCAGGACTCTGTGCAGGCCAGTCAAGTTCCTCCACACCAAACTCGCTCATCCGTGTCTTTATGGAGCTTGCTTTGTGCACTGGTGTGCAGTCATGTTGGAACAGGAAGGGGTCATCCCCAAACTGTTCCCACAAAAGTTGGGAGTATAAAATTGTCCAAAATGTCTTGTTATGCTGAAGCATTAAGAGTTCCTTTCACTGGAACTACGGGGCCAAGTCCAACCCCTGAATTCAAAGATTTGGAGGGGTGTCCCAAAACGTTTGGCAATATAGCGTATTCCTTTTTTCAGTGTGGAACATCCCTGTGAAAGACTTGTTATTATAGAAATGCTTATTACAACATGTTAGAACAAGTGCATTAATTGATTTGCCTTGCAGTCAAAAACTAATTAAAATTATTCACTTAGGAACTTCTGATCAATCAGATTTAGGAATTCAACAGCACTGTGGTATAATTATCTATACATAATATAAATTTTCACTTATATATTAAACTGAGTATATTAATTTAATCATTAAATGATAAATGATTGAATAAAATGGAGCGAATGAGAAAATTAATATTGTAGAAATAATATTCAGACAACTAGAACTGCTAGACATCTAGATAATTGTTAGTCTTTGTCAACATATCAATCAAGTTTTGTTTTTCTCTGAGACAGGCTTTAATGAATGAACTTCTGTAGAGGGAGTAAGAGGCTCTTTGTTTATAAAGCTCTTTAATTGTTTTCTTTCTTTAGATTTTTTACATGTGTAGTCTGGAAAAGCAGGTAGTGCATGTCAGATAATTAGAAAAGCTTTCCTCTAACTGACATGCTCCAAACCCTTTCATTATAGCACAGACTCACGTGCACCCACATACGCTGAGGAAGAGGTGTGAACTTGGCATCAAGTTACTTGTGAATACTTGGCACATATACACGCTCATGTGACTGAGAAAAAAATGTCATTGGTTTAAACTACACACCACGCATATTTAAGAACCGCTTATAACCTGCAAGCCTGTCACCAGTGACAGGATAGATATGACCTGTAATATACACCACATAAAGCTGAGCTGCTGATAAGTTGGCTCTGTGCTGAAGTAGCTTGTAGGACCAAACATTTTACATTTTTTACATCTTCTAACATATAGTAGCGGTTAATACTGTTTAACTGGTAATACTCTCTATTTCATTATCTCTGCACTGCTAAACAGATATCTCTGTGATGGATCGTGTAAGAAAAATAAAACGACGAGGGCATTGAAGATCTTAATGAAGTAGAAGTATCTTGCAGCGTAGCAGTGACAAAATACATGAAGTACTTTGGGTTCATCAGAGTCAAACAATAACGCAGGACAGATCCTGCTCCAACATTTTATACTGTGTTTCCTGTTTGTAATTTAAATGAGTTTCCCTTTAAATATAAATTGAGTGTAACAACTGAGTATAACCCAAATGGTCGGGCGATACTGAATGGTAATCACGGTCACGTACACCCTTCATTCAGTGTGATGGTCCATGATGTCTTGCTGCCACTCCCATACTAATAATTGATTGAATTAAGTGTTCTAAATGTTTGGTAAGGCTGCTTTAAGCCAATGTAAACATACTATACAGATAAACAGAATTGAATTAAACATATTTATATACGATATGTAAGCCTTTTTGGAAATTACCTCTTTCTGATGTGTACTGTGGAGTGGAATCTGGGTTGAGGCAGTCGCCAATTTCTTACAATTGCTTAGGTTATATTCACCAAAAATGCAACGGTAAATACTGCTATTCATAGTTGTAAGTGTTTAGATCACTGGCATGAAGCCATTCCCTGCACTCTGACCCCAAATTCCTAACAAGCTCGGATTTGGAAAGAAAAGAATTTCCCTGTGCTGTAAAGTGACAAATAAAGGCTTCTTCTTCTTCTTCTTCTTCTTCTTCTTCTTCTTCTTCTTCTTTATCATGCTTAATCTTCTTCTTCTTCATCATCATGCTTTTTCTTTTTTTTCTTTATCAATAGCATAAAGGCATGGTTTTTAACCTGTCAGTTAAAGTTGAAGCAGTAAGAGAGAAACATGACTTTTCAGATCATTTCTGTTGTTTCTTGAACCTTGGGTTGTGGGGTGGTGTGGGGTGGGGTTGTATATATATTAAGGCATGAAAAAAGTTTACACTAAAAGAAATGTAACTCTTTTCATTCATATTGAACACCACAGATCTTCATACACACCAGGAACTGCCAGATGTGCTCTCACTGCTGCTATACATGGCTTTCATGTTTCAAAAGCAGACTCTGGCATGACCGCTAACGGTCCTAATAGGGTTTTGTTCCCGTTCCCTTTCTCTAAACAACAAGAATAGCATAGGTGCTAGTGGTCTTGTCCTGTCCTGCTCAGAAACTAATTTTAAGTTCAAGCTTTTCTAATTGGGCTCCTGAAGGGATATTTCATCCACATGTCATCCAGAATAATCTGTAATAATAATTATAATAATAAATAGAAAGAAAAGAAATAAATATGTCCTACTTAGTTGCCACCATGACATGCTTATGCAGTGTTATTTAAATATTGATTTTACAGATTTGATAGATCTAATATTAAGTGATTCTGCCTCTTGTATTATTTCTTTGTACTTGCTGTCTTATGGGCCCTTTATAAAGTCACATTTTGCAAAGAATTGTTCACACTGGGTTATAAACTGAAACACACATCTGTTTCTTCTTTCTCACTTAGCACCAGTGCTTGACTTGAAAGACTTCATAATGTCATCATTTTAAGTCCTCTTAATGTTATTTTATTTAATCACATACTAAGTCATTATAGCAACTGACTTGTGCAACTGATTTGTAATACAGACACTGTTAAATTGTCACACTTTTAATGGAGGAAACAGGTGATGGATTAAAAGCGGGTTCTTGTTTGTTTTTTTTTGCAGGAAAAGCTGCTCACCAAATCTCTACAGAGGGGAGAAGACCACCAGTTTGATCAGGTAAATCAAAGCAGATTATTTGGATTATTAATCGGTAAAGGGTTCTTGATTTTCACAGAGAGTAGGAAGGAAACAAACTGGTAACATAAGTTGACTTTTTTCCAAGATCAAACTTTACTTTTCTTTTAACAATAGATGATACAATATGTCTTCAGATTAAATTGGAACCAAAATATTATAATCAAGTATATTTAAATTTGAAACATACAGGATTACTACATCTACAATTACACTACATGGCAAAAAGTTTGTGTACATTTGACCATTACTCCCATATGTTCTTGATGAACATCCCATTTCACAATAAGTCCTCAGTTTGCTGTTAAAAGTCTCCACTCTTCTGTGAAGGCCTCAAGAGCATTATGCCAGTCAGCATCCCAGTTTATCCCAAAAGTGATCAGTGGGGTTGAGTTCCGTGCAGGACATGCAACTTCTTCCGCACCAGCCTTTAATACGAAAGCTAATATTTAATACTAAAAAACTAATATTTAATACAATGTTATTCCATATTATAATTATATTATTCCAACTTTGTGGCAATGGTGTAGAGATGGTCAGGTGTCAAATATACATTTGATGTCTTATTGTGTATGAAGGGAGAGAATGTGAGACATGCAAAATGATTTGTTTGGTTTAATTAATGCTCTGGTCTCTGTGCCTAAAATTTGTTTTAGCTGGTGAGCTCCATTTGCTCTGATGCAGCTCTGATGTAGTTCACCCCTGCAAATACAGCCTTGAAACTGTGTGTTCGCTTGTGCGTGTGTGTGTGGGTCTGTGTCTGTGTTTGGGAATGCTGAGCATCCGCATGCAGACACTCCTCCCTTCCTGTGTTTGGTTTAGCCCACCCACACCCGCCATTCTGAAGCATGACTTTACCACTTTGGCCTGAATTCCAGCACAAAACTCTCAGCCTCCACAGAGCTACACCAATCACACACTCCTTTCCAGTCTTTTTTTGTGATTTGTTCGATCACAAATGCACCCATTTCAGTGAATGTGTGACTGCCTGTCAATCAGTGTGTGTTTACAAAAGGTTTTAAGCAAGATTTAAAAGTTGACCTTAACCTGTTTTCTTTTTTATCTTTTTTATCTATTAAAAGTAACAAATTATTAAGAAAATCTCTCTTCCAGGTTATTAGTACTATGAGTTCTCTGGCTGAATACTGCTTGCCCTCGATCCTGCGTACACTCTTTGACTGGTACAAGCGGCAGAATGGCCTAGAGGACGAGTCTCATGAGTACCGACCTCGAGCCAACACCAAGTCCAAAAAGTAAGCCCTCCATTATTCATTATTTTGCCAGGAAGTTAGAATATTCCTGTCAGTTAATCATCTACCAGTTGTAAGTTCAAGATTATATTAAATATCTCCTAATTCTAAAATTTAGGCCTAGCTATTTAATAGTAATTTCACACACCAACACATCTATGTGTACTATATAGTTTTTTCACATAAATGATTATCATTGAAGCGGACTGTTTCCATATTTAGGAATATTCCACATCGAAAGGATGTTGTTGTTGCATTTACTTTTCACTCTACTTAGCCAGCATTGCTAAAACTAGGCTTAGCTTAATTTACTGTCCACTACAACAAAATTGTTCTGAACTGTCTGTTTCTTTTGGCCTCAGTGATGAACAACAGAAGGATTATCTGTTGGAAAGGAGAGATTTAGCAATAGACTTCATTTTTTCTCTTGTACTCATTGAAGTTTTAAAACAGGTAAGATGCATATATTTGAATCTTTGAATATTTTAGAATGTGTGACTGATAATTTGGTTAGAATTTAACATTCTTAACAACCTGAGATGGTGTTCATGCAGAGGGGTTTCTGAACCAGTTATGTCTCTGTCACTGTGGCTCTAGATCCCTCTTCACCCTCTTCTAGATGGACTCATTCAAGAAGTCATTAACCTGGCCTTTAAGCACTTCAAATATAAAGAAGGGTAAAGAAGAAATGTATTAAAATCTCTTGGTAATAGGTTGAGAACCGTATGTACTGTAATTCATAAAAGCAACACATGCTGTTGACGTTTGATTGATGTTCTGTGCCACAGATACACAGGGCCCAACACATCCAACATGCACCTTGTGGCTGATCTTTACGCTGAAGTGGTTGGGGTGGTGGCTCAATCCAGGTACGTTTTAAACTTGAACATTTTGTTCGTTGTCCTTGCCTTAATGCTGATTTCAGTAATTACAACGATACCAAATTTGGTACATTATGCTAAGGTGTGCAGTTTCAGTCATTTCATCTTGTGCTTCTGGATTAAATTAATTGCCTAATTTTGATTAAGTTCTTTAATCATGACTGCAATCAGCTGCTAGACTCCACAATTAGAATTATACAGAAATGTGAGTCCTTCCGGCGATGCGAGGTTCACTATCAAGCAGCAATTACAATTACTAGTGTAATATAATGTCATTTGGTAACATAACTGGCATCTATTTAGTGATATGTGACATATAACATTGTCACTATTTCTGAATTACCCAATAGGTATAGTTCTAATCTGTGTATGCAGTAAATCAGGACTTTTGTTCAGGATGCTTAGTATTTAATCATTTCTTTATTAATATCACTGGGTTTAGTAATAGAATTTATATACGATATTAGGTTATTGCTTATGTGCAACCTTTCATTGCCATTCTTTTAATGAAAACTGCAGTGCAGAAAGAAATTGAATTTATGAAATATAGAATGTCAATAAATGTCTGCACTGTAAATAAATGTTTTAAATCTCATTAAAAGTGGATTATATTAATTTGTTGTTAATTATATGCAATTATTTATCTGACTATTTACCACCAGCTTTCTATAAAAGTTTATAATAGTGATATGTCTTAAAAAAGTATCGGGTGTTGAAATATTTTTACCAACCCTGCAACTTTCTGCTGCCAACTGTGTTCCTCTTAATCCTGACCTGGTTTAAATCAGACTCTGATGGCTGTAACTTTTTACTCTGAGGATAATGTAAGATGGAGCTTTAATGATGCCCATTACCCTTGATGGAGGATGTGTCAGCATATCTTCTGAGTATGCTACATCACTGACACACAGAAATGGAACCCAGTCCTCTTTTAGCAGAGTCACTGGGTTCTGATGTTAATGACGCTGGTTCATATTTAATGAACTGCTAAGTGTTTTCAGATGCTGTGTAAAAAGAATGACGCTATGCTGATCCAAATTCACAAAACTATATTATTTGTTCATGCTATCTTTGCATCTGGCGCATATAGTCACTTTGAGCCCGTCAATTCACTGAATGTGTTAGAGAAAAGGATTGGCTATGAGAAATGAACCATTAGAACTGAAGAGAGAGAAAGTCAGAGAGTGAGTGGAGTTCTCCTCCCATTTCTCCCGTTCCAGATGCCTTTCTAAATATAGAGCTCAAGATCTCTCCCTATGTCACAGCAATCAAGCTTCACACACATCCACACTTACTCAGGCAAACACAGGCACACACACACACACACACACTCTCATACACAAAAATGACTGTTCTTCAATTTGAGACCGTTCAGAGAGTTCATAGCTTAAAGACAGACCCAAGATATCAGAAAGAAAACTCTTTTAAAATGCAAATTACCATGAAAGTAAATGTTTATTTATGCATTGGTAATTATCATATTTACCTACTCTTTGTCTGATCTCTCTCTCTCTCTCTCTCTCTCTCTCTCCTAATTTCCAACTCTCCTTTGTTTCGGTCTCTTAGATTTCCTGCAGTGAGGAAGAAGTTTATATCAGAGCTGAAGGAGCTCAGGCAGAAGGAACAAAGCCCTTATGTAGTCAAGAGCATCATAAGTCTCATCATGGGGATCAAGTTCTTCCGCATTAAAATGTACCCAGTGGAAGACTTTGAAGCTTCATTCCAGTTCATGCAGGTGCAGTAATCTTTTTAAGAGATACACAACTTCTTTAGAGTAGTCTGATGATCGTTTGCAGCATTATCAGTGTAATTCTAATCCTACAAATTAACTTTAGAAGGGACATTCAGGAAAAAAATCACTTTAGCTTCAAGACATCATTGGGCAATAGTAGAAATTTTGGGTGTGTGCGCGATTAATTTTCAGTGTGTGATTACTTTTGCAGGAATGTGCCCAGTACTTCTTAGAGGTGAAGGATAAAGACATTAAGCACTGTCTGGCCGGTCTTTTTGTGGAGATATTGGTCCCAGTGGCAGCTGTAAGTTTCAAATTTCTCACACAGCCCTGTCTGAGATCTGTTTGTTTTTTTAATATGATTATTATGGTATTGTAAAAAAAAAAAATTCTTTACCTTTTACTGTGATTTACTGGAACCAATTTGATTTTTTATTTAAAAAAAGAAAACAGTTAAAGGAGACTATAATAAATCGTTTCACTATACTGATGCACCCGCAAATGTAGCGTGTCTTACTCTTTAATATTTACAGTAACAATCAATCGAATTTTACAGCATCTTATCACTCTACTTCTGGCTAATTGCCATAAAAACCTTTATTTAAATTTTTCCTGAAAATATGTATTTAAACTTACTAAACACAGCAGATTTGCTTTTAATTATTCAGAGATTATTATTATTTTAAAATTGAATAGAAAACAAGTAAATAATATACAAACCATATAAAATAAAATACATGACCTTCTTTCCAGCATTCCTACCAATGTAGTCTCATCACACGGTATTGGGTTATCATACTGTGAATTTTTTATACCATTCCACCCCTGCTTCTGACGCCAAGACACCCTGAATGGAAACATGATAATGTCGAACCATAATCTCAGGGCTGTAAATCGAGAATGTCTTTGTATTGCATCCCTGTTCAGAGCGTGAAGAATGAGGTAAATGTGCCATGTCTGCGGAACTTCGTGGAGAGTCTGTATGACACCACCCTGGACCTCTCTTCCAGGAAGAAGCATTCTCTGGTGAGTGATTCGGTCTTCGTCTGTGCTCGGAGCAGGGGGAATTGTATCATGTCTCATAGCTGGCATGTTTGCGGCTGCTGTCTTGCACAGCATATTCCAGAGTTAGCTAACCACTACACATAAAGAGGTCAAGCATTCCACATGAGCATTCACACTAGAGCCTTCACTATGGGTTTGAGTGTGAAGGATATGTCTGTATGACTGATCTCCTTGTCATCAATTGTTAGCCTGATGTTCCCTAAGTCATTCCCATCAGTAAATATTTAATTAGAGCTGTCATAGACACAACATGGGCTGTGATGAGAGAATAGTTATTTAATGTCTCAGACAGTTTGCCATCTGCTCATAAGGTGTGATTGATGGACTCTTTGGAATGTTTTTTTTTGCTAAGTTACTGTATTTTCATAGGATTGTTATTTAGAACAGTAAGCTGACAATATCTTCAACTGGCAACTCTGAAGATGCTGAAAAAATACTGAAACACCATATGCAGAAAACAAACTGTCTGTAATTTAGTGACTCTAATTTTCTAAATTCAAGTCAATTTCAAGTCAGGAGTGATAAAGTGAAACACCACTACAAAAGTGAACATAATCATTTTTACACTAATCACTATTATTGACAGACACTGACTAATCCATAATTATTAGTATTAAAGGTAACTGTTGTCAACATTCAGTCTGCATATCATGCATATCTAGACCTAAACTTACTGGACCTTCACTATTTTATTTTATTTTTTCAAATAACCCTTCTGTAAATGGTTGTTCATGACAGCCATTTTAAAATATTTTCTTAAACTCTCTCATCCACTAAAACCCAAGAGTAAAAAACATTATAATTATCCAACATAAAGAGAGTGTGTGTGCCCTGTGATGGGTTGGCACCAGGGTGCAGGGTGTATCCTGCCTTGATACCCAATGACGCCTGGCTCCCCGTGACCCGAGAATAGATCGGATAAGCGGTAGACAATGAATGAATGAATGAATTATCCAACATGTGTTGTCAGCATTTTGTTGCCCAACACTTGATTTTAGCACCTAGTTCTTTTCAAATATCTTGGAATGTCACATGCATACTAAATAATCTTTATTAACTATGGGACTATGACACCTCACTAACATCTCTGGATTTGTGTTTTTTGCAGGCTTTGTATCCGTTGGTAACATGTTTGCTGTGTGTCAGTCAGAAGCAGGTGTTTCTCAACAGATGGCATGTCTTCCTGAACAACTGCCTGTCCAATCTCAAGGTGTGATTTGAAAACATAGAAACATAAAATCTAAAGCCTGTCAATCACTTTACTATAAAGAGATATGAGCAGAATGAAATAATAAATTACATCAAGGCTCTGAATATTAGGTGTAAAAATTCAAGAGACCGCTTAGTGGATGAACAGACGGGCCTTCCTCTTCATCCATTAACCTGTATTATTCAGCTAATTATCCTAAACATGTTATTCACTACGTATACAGTTATGAGAATGAGGATGTACACTCATCTCTACTTTATTAGAAACACATGTACATCTGCTTATTCATGGAATTATCCGGTCAGCCAATCACGTGGCAGCAGCATAATTCATATAATAATGTAGATACAGGTCAAGCCTTAGTTAATGTTCACATCAAACATCAAAATGGTTATCTTAAGCTGTGCCCCAAATTATGTACCATACGCAATGCAATAAAGGCTAGTATCATTTCAAATGGAAAACTTTTTTTTTCACAATCCCTGAAGTATAAGCTGTTTCCCAGTCGATGGTAAATGACGTTTGCAATGCGACACCACTAGCTTTAGCAGAATGCAGTGATTTTTTTTTTATCTTGAAAAATAAATCACACTAATTTGTGTGGCTAATTTGAAAGATATTTGAAAGATGTCATGTTTACTGAACTGTTCTCAGTCATCTTGAAAAATTTTTCTCATCCATCATCAGCTTCTGGCAGCCTCGTCATTCTTCCGCTTCAGCTTTTGAGTGCAGGAACTCTCCAGTATTCCACACTTCTTTCAATTCAATTCAATTCAAAAAACTTTATTTATCCCCAGGGGGCAATTTAAGGCGCGCAGAGTAGTTAAAATAACATAAATAAAATACAAAATACAATTGTAGTGATGATAAATGGAATAAGTCCGTTAGTGCTTTGAGTAAAATAGCTGTAGAAGTAAACATCTGTATAAAATATCTGTACTTAAATTGAACTGTTTAAACTGTGAAAATAGGTACTGCTTAATAGCCGAAACAAAAGAAGAGGAAGAAGAAGAAAGTAGAAGAAGGTGAAATAGATAGATGCATATATCAATAAATTAAACTTAAATAGAGGATATTGTTATGCAGTTTGTAAACATTGGTATGTAGCAGCAACATTAGAGTTACTGACATAGCAATATATAGAGTCCAGATCTCTATATGAATGTTTTTCACAGATTGTGAGTATGAGAGTCCATGAGTCTATTCTTCAGTTGAATAATAAGCACATCATTCAGGTACTTGAAGTGCATTTCTTGCTGTTCAAAATTTCAGTGTGAACACGTTTGCACAATAGCAAAGAATAGTGCATTAGTGTGCGATTTGGGTACTTCAGTGAGTGCTGGTGCCGGACAGAATGGTTGAAACTGCTGATTCCCTGGTATTGCTCACAAACATCACTCTGTAGAGTTATCCAGTCAGTGGCATTTCAACAGTTGGACACATCTCAAAACAGCCTGGGGTGCTGAAGCTCCAGTTGAATCTGATACTATCCCATGTACTCTGTTTCTTCTGTTTCTCTTTCTGTCTTTCATGTCAAATATTTTCTTTAAAGGGGCTGTCTGTTACCTAGTAACACAATGTCAGCCTGGAGATCTAATATAAACTAATCATCAGTTATAATAAATGGGTGGATGGATTTGTAAATAAGAACATTTATAGCATAAATAACATAAGTCAGATAAAATAAAAATAAATAAAATAATAAAGTTAATAATTCTACTAAAAATACAATAAAATGACTGCACTGTCTTAATGTAATCTGTTTTTTCTTTTCTTTTCTTTTTCAGAACAAGGATCAGAAAATGGCTCGTGTGGCACTGGAGTCATTGTATCGGCTACTGTGGGTCTACATGATCAGGATCAAATGTGAGAGCAACACAGCTACACAGAGGTAATCCTATTTTGTCCTGATATAATAACAGTTATAACAATTATGGTGATAATAAATTGGTAATGGTCAGTTGAATAAAGTTGAATTTCTTCAAATTTTTCCTCAGCCGTCTGACCTCCATCATTTCCACACTGTTCCCTAAGGGATCTAGAAGCGTTGTCCCTCGAGACATGCCTCTCAACATCTTTGTCAAAATAATCCAGTTTATTGCACAGGTGTGACTTGCATACCCACATATCACATGCCACATACGTGAGAAATGTTTCATTTAGGTCTGTCTAATCTCTACTTTCCAACTGTTACACTTAAAAGACAAGTGAATTTTCTTTTTCTGATTATCTGATCACAGTCCTGACATATGATGATGCATTTGAGCTAAATCTAACACCTGTGTCTCTTTCTGCAACAGGAAAGACTGGATTTTGCTATGAAGGAAATTATCTGTGACCTACTCAGTGTTGGCAAAT
This sequence comes from Hemibagrus guttatus, assembly GCA_033459395.1. NCBI lineage: Eukaryota > Metazoa > Chordata > Actinopteri > Siluriformes > Bagridae > Hemibagrus > Hemibagrus guttatus. The sequence goes on from JAUCMX010000015.1 coordinate 7,212,377, forward strand.
CAGCTAAGGCATTTAGTCTTAATCCTGAGGTAATGTGTCATTTGTAGTCTCAATTTGCTTGAGCCTTAGCAACACATGAACACATGAACACATGTGTTTAAATGAATTATTATAATATAATTTTATATCATTTGGGTATTAGAAACTATTAGATTTAGATTTTAGGGAAGATGATACAGGAAGTGACAGTATTGACAATAGCTCTTACAGTTCAAAACTTTATAGTTTGTCTAGCTGTGAAAATAACGAAATACCTCTTGAGAGTGTCAATGTTTGTGCTTGTGTTATACAGAGAATGAACATTGCTCTGAGAGCATTTTTGGTCATAGCGGACAGCCTGCAACAGAAGGACGGTGAGCCACCCATGCCCAACACCGGCGCTACACTGCCCTCAGGAAACACTCTGAAGAAGAAGAAGACCTACCTGAGCAAGACTCTAACAGAAGAGCAGGCTAAGCTCATTGGTGAGTGTTCAGTTCATACACAGGCATGCAAGTGTGTGGGTTTGTGTCTGTGGCCATTGTGTGGCCACAAAGTATGTGGACACCTGACCATCGCACACATGTGTGGTTCTTCCCCAAACTGTGGCACATATTTGGAAGCACTTGGTTGTCTTGAATGTCTTTGTATGATGTAGCATTAGACTTTACTATCACTGGAACTAAAAGGCCTAAACATATTCCAGCATGCACAAAGTGAGGTCAGGGTTTGCCTAGGTTCAATTGGAAAAATTTGAGGCACAGATTTGCACAATTTGTTTTTCATTTTCACATTTAACATCTGTAGACTAGAAATGTATTGTATTGGCTCTTTATGGTTGTGCATTTAGATATAATCTTCGCTGTTGTTCATCAGAATTTAACTGCATTTGTGTGTCTTTGTGCATGTCTGTGTATGTATATGCATTTTTTGTGTTTTACTATCTTCAAAAGTCAGGAAAACACATAATTTCTGATATTGCCTTTTTAATTTGAGGGCTGGTATGTGTTTTTCTATTGTAAAGATAACGTTGTTGGTGTTTTACCCTTTTTAGGTATGGCACTGTACTACTCACAAGTGAGGAAGGCCATTGATAACATCCTGAGGCATTTGGATAAGGAAGTGGGCCGCTGTATGATGCTTACCAATGTGCTGATGCTCAACAAAGAACCAGAGGACATGATCACGTAAGTTTCACTTGTAGTACCAGGTGTCATTGTGGATGTCATAAACTCAAGGGATGACATTTACACCTAAACCTAACATCTAAGCCTAAGGTTAAACCAAATCCAAGCCCAAGTATAATCTGCAAACAGTCTAAACCAAAATCATAAAGATGACAGGTGAATACACATCTCAGTTTGTCCTTTGTGGTTATATCACAAGTCTCCAGTGCTCTAGTTTCAGTGTGGTTGGATCAAGCTTCAGTTGAATGGCTTTTAAAAGTCAGAGTATCCCCTTTCATGGCCTGGTATTTACCTGTGTGTGAATATGTGGGTGACAAGGAAACTCACAGCAAGGTATAATCGGTCATCTGTAGATTGCTCTCTCTCTCTCTCTCTCTCTCTCTCTCTCTCTCTCTCTCTCTCTCTCTCTCTCTCTCTCTCTCCGCTCTCGCTCTCACTCTGTCTCTCACTCTGTTTCTCTCTCTTTCTCTCTGACTTTGTTTTTTTTAGTGGTGAGAGGAAGCCAAAGATTGACCTGTTCAGGACGTGCGTGGCAGCCATTCCACGCATCCTTCCAGACGGCATGTCAAAACCTGAACTTATTGACCTACTAGCAAGGTGAGAAAGCTTCTTCTGCTCCCAAAGCATACTCGGACACAGACCCAACAAAGTCTATTATTATTATTATTATTATTATTATTATTATTATTATTATTATTACTTTTAACATTTTACTCTTTTCTTGCCTTATATACAATGCTGCCATGGTGAAAAGTTTGTGTGTGTGTGTGTGTGTGTGTGTGTGTGTGTGTGTGTGTGTGTGTGTGTGTGGTTATTTAGGCTGACAGTCCACATGGACATTGAGCTCCGTCTAATTGCCCAGAACTCTCTCCAGAGTCTGTTGTTGGACTTCTCTGATTGGCGAGAGGATGTTCTGTTTGGTTACACAAACTTTCTGCTGCGGGAGGTGCAGGACACACAGCAGGGGCTACAGGACACTTCAGTAAAATTACTGCTGCAGCTACTCACCCAGTGGAGACTGGCACTACAGGCTCCAGGCAAGCGCTCAGCAGAGGTAATACTGCAATGATCAGTGATAACATGTTAGATCAAGCAGAGCTAACTCAACACAGAGAAGAAAATATTCACACTGCCAATACGTTACAACTACAAGGTCTTCTTAACATATGAGGCCAAAATGGTAAAGCAAAAAAACATGTTAGCACTTGCACTCTACCCACACATTTTCAGGTGTTCAAAAATATTGGAAGATGCGACTAGGTGTTTCTTTTTGCCAGGTGTGCCCAGTTAGACTGATTCTAAACAGATATAGCTATGCTGTGCATATTTACTCTTGGTTTTACCTGTGAAGACTGCATTTGTTGTAAAAAGGATAAACCAGCATTAAGACCAGAGAGCTGTCTATGGGAGAAACACAAGCCATTTTGAAGCTGAGAAAAGAGGGAAAACAATTTGGAATGTCCTGAAAAAGAATAAGCCATTGATTTAACAACAACCAAACAGGTTGATTATAGAAGAACAGGAACTTTCTTTCTAATCTTTATTAATGATGTAACTCATGATGGTTGCAGTAGAATGAATTCGGAAGTCTACAGAAACAGTCTGTCCAATCTAACTGGGAGGAATTTCATAATGCAGTAAGACAATGACCCAAAACACACTGCCAACACAACAAAGGACTCTGGGGAAAAAAATCAATCAATCACCAGACCTAATTCAACTGAACACATATTATGTGTTATTTAATTTCATTTACTTTAAGAATGTTCCAATGTTTTTCTCACCCAAAAATTTGGTGGTGCTGTGTTGTTTACTGCATCAAGATGTAAATATTCGGAAAAGAAAGTGTGTGTGTGTGCGCGTGCGCGTGCGCTCAGCATGTATTCATTTGTAGTTGATAAATAAGTACATATGTACTTTCAGGCAGGTGGGAGCTCCAGGCTGCCAGTGGACCGCAGCCCCCACTCCACGGTATTGCATGCCGTCGAGGGTTTGGCCCTGCTTCTGCTCTGTTCTTGCCAGACGAGCACACGCAAACTTGCAGTGACTGTGCTCAGAGAGATCCGCTTGCTTTTCACAGCCATTGGCCAGGCAGAGGTAACTTTTTTTTCGTTTGTTTTGAATTCTTGTGAAGCAGAGCCAGTAATGTCATGGGGGGCAAAAAACATTATTGATTGATGGGCCCAAATAAGTGAGGTTGTCATTGAAGCACTGTACTGATCATTGTAACCGATGTAGCACATATTCCAAACAAGATCATATTTATCATCATTAACTGACCCTAGTTCTGCAGTAACATGAGTGCTGGATTTTTCTAATCTTTCAGGATGATGATAAGCCAATGATCGAGGTGATGGACCAGCTCAGCCCCATAGTTCTTGACAGTTTTGTCCACGTGGCTGTATCTGATTCAGTAAGCACTCTAAATTCATTGTAGCAATGTCAAAGGATGCCTGCATTGTAGAATGTTGTAGAATTTAAAATGTCCTGCTTTTGTGTACTTTTAGGCTACTTTGCCGCTGAGTCACCATGTGGACCTACAGTGGCTGGTGGAGTGGAATGCGCGTTTGGTCAACAGCAACTATGATGTTAAGAGCCCATCTCATGTGTGGATTTTTGCCCAGTCAGTGAAGGACCCCTGGGTTCTGTGTCTTTACAGTTTTCTCCGACAGGAACACCTGCCGAAACACTGTCCCATGGCTCTGAGCTATGCCTGGCCCTATGCCTTCACACGTCTGCAGTTGCTTATGCCTCTAGTAGACCCCAAGTGAGTTAGAAAACAGTCAATAACCCAGTTTAATAAGTGAAAATTTAAATATGTTTTTTATATAGATTCGGTAAAACAAAAACTGTAAAGCTACGCCCACTTCTAATTCATGACTCATTCAAGAAATGTATACTAGTATGAATCTTTTTAAATGATATAATTTAGCAAAATTATACATAGTTCAAAACTGTTATTTTCGAATAATTCTCATATGAAGAGAAATATAACTGATCACACATCATCTACTTTCTTTTTTCACACACGCTATATTTAATTGAAACTCTTAAATGAATTAATTGGAATTCTAAATCACTACACTTGAATAGCAATACATTGTATGTTGTTTTGTTGGAAGTGAAAATATAATACAGATTTTTTTGCAAAGAAATAAACAGGAAAACAGCTGTTTAAATCCAAACCTGTTGATTCATCACATCTAAAAAGTTGTTTTATTAGAGACCAAAGGGTTGCAACAATCTAAGGAGAAAATTGAATTCAGGGAATGTAATCAAAGTGACCATTTGTCCTTGCTTTGTCCTCCTGCAGTAGTCCAGTGTATGCCAAAAAGACAAGCACAGCCGGGCCCACCGATAGCTATGTGACCCTGTGGAGGAACTACCTAATTCTGTGCCTGGGTGTTGCCAAGCCGAGTATCATGAGCCCGGGTCACCTGAGGGCCTCCACCCCTGAGATTATGGCTACCACTCCTGATGGCAGCGTCACATATGATAACAAGGTACATGCCCCACATGGTATAACCATTTGATGCTTTTAACTCTAGAGAAGAATGCATACCAGTGTGCACTGATAGCAAAGGTCTCCACCTAAGATTTGGTATTTTTTTAACTCCTTGCTGAGTAGGAATTGAAAACATCCAAGGAATTAAAGACCATCCATTTCAGTTATGACAAGTCTCAAAATATACCTACATCGAACGTATAAGATCAAAAGATTAGCTATGGACACTGTCTGTGGGTGTGTTTGTATATGTGTAAGCAGGTGATTGGAACTCCCTCAGTAGCCTGGCTTCTCAAGCAGCTGGTTCCCCTCATGCGCCTTGAGAGCATTGAGATCACAGAGTCTCTAGTGCTGGGCTTTGGCCGGACTAACTCCCTCGTCTTCAGGTAACACACAAAAAACAGTATAAGCACATTAAACTGATAATATTGTACTAGATTTATTTCAATAATTTCCTCAGAGAGTTTGGTTAGAGTTCTATCAACTGCATTAGAGAAACAAAGTCAAGTCAAAGTCATGTCAAAGAAGTTTTATTGTCACTTCAACCATATATAGCTGATGCAGTACATGGTGAAATGAAACAACATTCCTCCTGGACCAGAGGTGCTACACAGAACAAAAAACAAAATACAGGGTGACAACAACCCTTTTAGTTAGATTTTTGTGTATGAAATGCTTGTAAAGCTCATAACACGAATAACTGTCATACCACCCATAATTGAAGTGAATGTAATAAAGGATGACAGCAAAGGTATTTTATCCTAGCACAATGCATTTTTCGTTTCAGTTATTTAACTTACAGAAGGCTTGATAAGTTTAGGGTTGAATTCCCAAACAAATTTCAATAATGTGTCATATTTAATGTTCGGTTTTTGACATGGTTAATTTTGAGTTTTAAAAACAAAATCTGCATTCGAGAAATTATACCTGTGTTGTGAATTAACAATAAAATGTTTGCTAATATATTTTTGACTTGTGTATCTCATAATTGCTGCTGTGTATGTTTAGGGAGCTAGTGGAGGAACTCCATCCACTCATGAAAGAAGCCTTAGAACGAAGACCAGAGGTACGTTTTATTAAAAATCTCATGTTTTGGTATTGTATTTTTTGCTAGTGGGAATATGCTCAATGTGCATATTATATCTTCTTTTCTTCTCTCTGAAGAATAAGAAGCGTCGGGAAAGGAGAGATCTTCTGAGGCTGCAGCTGCTCCGTATTTTTGAGCTGCTGGCTGACTCAGGGGTCATCAGTGACAGGTGGGCTGTGCATACACTCACTGAACTGACACCAGTTCTGCAATTTCTATCATTATAGTTTTGAATAAGAAACGCAGATGTAACATTAAACCAGACATTGCATTCTACAGCACTAATGGTGCATTAGAGAGGGATTCTCTGGCACTGGGTGCTCTTTTCCTGGAGTATGTGGATCTGACACGCATGCTCCTGGAGGCAGAGAACGATAAAGAGTTGGAAATCCTGAAGGATATCAGAGCTCATTTCAGCGGCATGGTGGCCAACCTCATCCAGTGTGTGCCAGGTATCTACAGTAACTCTATAAAATCTGTTCACATGGTTTGTGTCCAATGACTCTGTGTTGCTGAATTGTAAAAAGAATTGTTGCTGAATAATAAAAAGAATATATAATTATTTCTATTATTATTATTACTATTATTATTATTATTATTATTATTATTATAATTATTATTATTCTGTTTATTTGCTGTATGCTTATTTTCTATCACTCTCCATCTAGTGCACCACAGGCGATTCCTATTTCCCCAGCAGAGTCTGCGGCATCACCTCTTCATTTTGTTCAGCCAATGGGCCGGTCCCTTCAGTGTCATGTTCACTCCTCTGGACCGATACAGTGACCGCAACCACCAGATCTCACGCTACCAATACTGTGCTTTAAAGGTACAGAAAGTGACCAAATCCTTGGTACTGCTAGTACTATAAATTAGGTAGTGCTGCTGACCTATCATAATCACTTCATTTCATCATCACTTTATACATCTGTGGCTCTGGCACCTTTTCCATTACATGTTGTCCCTAAATAGTAAGTCAAACACGATTGCTTACAAATTTGGGTTGGTTGAAGGAAAGGCAAACATTTTCCACAATGAAACAGCTCCTTAAAGGGCATTAGATTGCATCAGTGAGGTGAAATGAAGGTACAATGTACTGTATTATGAGACAACACGCAACCAGTACTGTACAAGAAAACTTCAATTAATGTACCTTAAATATACTATAAATAGACTTTTTCTGACGCATCGTTAGGGCATAGTCTGCAGTGTAATTCATTTTAAGGTAGGTGAATGAGGCGAAAAACAGTGAAAGTATTTAACCGTGATATGTACCTAACATGGTGATCATGTCTGTTTGTGTGTATTTTCCTCTCAGGCTATGTCCGCCGTGTTATGTTGTGGGCCAGTCTTTGATAATGTGGGTTTGTCGACTGACGGCTATCTCTACAAGTGGCTAGACAATATCCTTGGGTGCCATGATCTGCGGGTAAGACTGAGTTTGCAATATTCTGTGTTCTGTGTTCGAAATAATTCTGTATTCATCATTATTTAGTTTAATTTTAACTTTTATTTCCAAACTTCTTTATATTTTAAATAATCTGAATATCTTTAAAATTTGAATATCTTTAGCATTTAAATAAAGTCTTTTCATGTTGGAAAAAATCAATAAAAAGATTGTTTGACTTATTAGTCTTTATCCCACACATGCTCCAGGTGCATCGATTAGGCTGTGAGGTGGTCATTCTCCTGCTCGAGCTGAACCCAGATCAATCAAACCTGTTTAACTGGGCAGTGGATCGTTGCTTCACCGGCTCCTACCAGCTGGCCTCAGGCTGCTTTAAGGCCATCGCCACAGTGTGTGGGAGCAGGTAGGAAAATCATAATGCCCAAGTATGCTATGGTGTAGCACATATTTAGGATATTTATATTAACACTAGCTAGGAGGCATTGGTGGCACAGTGGTAGGTTTCTTACCTATCATGAGGAAGGCCCGGGTTCAATTCCCAGCCAATGTCTCAACCCCAGCCTGGAAAAATGGGAGGGTTTGTGTCAGGAAGGGCATCTGGTGTAAAACATCTGCCAAGTTGTTGTGTGGACCAGTTGGTCTGCTGTGGTGACCCCGAACAGGGAGCAGCTGACAACAACTTTATATTGATGCTAGACAATTAATATTAATAACATGGAAAGATGAGCAATCATATGGTGTTTCATACAGTGTTATTTCACACGTTTGGAGTGATGTAGTAGATTTTTTACAATGAAAGATAAGAAATCTTTCTTTCTCTTTCCTCAGAAACTACCCATGTGACCTTGTTACACTGCTGAACTTAGTGCTTTTTAAATCATCTGACACCAGCAGAGAGATCTATGAAATCTCCATGCAGCTTATGCAGGTATGAGACAGGAATTTTCTTTAATAATAATTTTACAATATAAGATACTTAAAACACTAAATACATATTTTTCAATATTTAATGTCATTTCCTTTATTAATGAATTTCCTGTAAAATACAGTAATCTAGATACAAGTCATATCCACCCAAAAAAATTTATTCCAAATTAAATTGTTTTTCTCACTTCTTCTGTCTCTCTTTATTTATTTATTTATTTATTTATGTATTTATTTATTTATTTGCTGTGTGTTGTGCAGGTTTTGGAGGCAAAGCTGTCTATGTACTCTACAAGAATTGTGGGCCAAAAGTCAGGGAACATCTTGTATGGAACCCATGGCCCTTTGCCTCCCCTTTACAGTGTGTCACTCTCACAGCTCTCTAACCAGCTTGCCTGCATGTACCCAGAGCTCACTCTCCCCCTCTTCTCAGGTATTGTTTGTATGTTTGTTTCAGAGCAGTAGCACTAAGTAATAATACGTGTGAAATAGGGAGCCTTAACCAACTCACTGCTCTCTTTTCTCTTTTTGCTTTCTTATTTTGACACATGCACAGAGGTCAGCCAGAGGTTTCCCACCACTCATCCCAATGGTAGGCAGATAATGCTCACGTACCTGCTCCCTTGGCTGAACAACATTGAGCTGGTAGACACAGGTCTGCTACCCCCTGCCTCCAGTCCCTGCACACCAGAGGAGGAGGGGCAAAAGCATGCAGACGGCATGGGCCTCTCACACCCGCTTAGAGGCAGTGGCTGGGGATCACTGCAGGCCACTTCTCTCATTCTCAACAACCTCATGTACATGACTGCCAAGGTACAGGGCTTTTTCAGTTAATATTGTCTAACGTTTCCATGGTTTTACTGTATCATGTCACAGATGGTCACTGATTTAATTGAGCATTACAGTATAGCATCAAAAATGTGTATGTATTTGTAAATATAAACCTAGTAAATATAACCTATTGCTACTTGCTTTTGTGGTGTCCTTTTACTTTAATTTATTAAATGTATTTTACTTTGTGTTTCCTCCTAAGTATGGTGACGAGCTTGCAGGCCCCGAGATGGAAAATGCATGGAATGCTCTAGTGACCAATGAGAAATGGAGCAACAATTTGAGAATCACACTGCAGTTCCTTATTAGTCTGTGTGGAGTCAGCAGTGACACCACACTACTACCTTATGTAAGCACACACAAATAGTCTTACTGTCTCATACTGTCTTAATTCCTCTGTGATGATTTTTTTGTGTTGTTTTGTCAACAGAACATCCGAAGGTTTTCCTTTGGGGACCTTTGGTTGAAACTGTGATACATTTTGTAGCACCAGACACAAAGATCAGTGTCAAACATTCAGATGTTATAAGCCTGTGTTTTCTGTCTGTCTCCAGATTAAGAAAGTAGTGATCTATCTGTGTCGTAACAACACGATTCAGACTATGGAGGAGCTGCTGTTTGAACTTCAGCAGACTGACCCTGTGAACCCTGTAGTGCTGCATTGTGATAACCCACCTTTCTACCGATTCGCAGCCAGCAGTAAGATCTCTGCTGTGGCCTCAGGTGACCAAAGATAACAATATGACTGTTCTTCATTTAATGCTCATTGTGGTCTGTTTTTTTTTCCCCTGAACTTTGCTTTGTTGTATGTGTGATAAAGGGACAACATCCAGTAGCAACACTGTTGTAGCAGGGCAGGAAAACATCCAAGACACGGATGAGGCAAAGATTGTTCGAGAGAATGAGGAGAGGTGATTGTGTCCATAGATAAGAGCTTGAGCTTGTCATACTAAAACCTTTTTAGTATATGGTTTCAAAGTATTTCCTTTCTTGCAAATTAATTTTTAGTGCTTTTGTGCTTTGTGTGTACTCAATGCTGATGTTTGCATGTGTTTGTTTTTGTGTGTGTCTGTAGGTTAAGTAAGGCTGCACGGGCACATAACCGGCTAGAGTCACGCTACAGTAACAGCTCTGGTGGCTCCTATGATGAGGAGAAAAGTCAGTACATCATTATCATTCAACACATATTAACAGTGAAACAGACTTCACAGTTTCACTTATTTCAAAACCCATGCAGTATTTTTCAATCCAGATTTCTTACAATCCAGACAACAGTTTAAATCTTGTACTTATACATATACCCAAATATACACGTATGTTTAGAGGTGTATGCATGTTTGTGTGTATACTGGGTGTGTTTGTCATGTGTTTGGCCTGCATACCTGGTGTGTCTGTTTAGAGAGATTTATAATATACTACTGATGGCACAGCACACAGGACTACTGGCACTTTGTCTAGTCTTGTATAGTCAAGTGACAGAATCTGTGCTTTACAGATTTACTCAGATTGTATTACAGATTGTATTGCACACAGTATTAAGTGCTGTTGTCTTTCAATTAACTAATCTAAATAGAAGCACTTCATTTTGTATGCATAATTTTTGCTATCATTTTAGTAAATAAAAGCAATTATTAATATTAATTACTAATTATATTTTAATGAAATTGTCTGAGCTAAAGAAAATTTTCAAATTGTTAGTGGAATTAATTATCAAACGTCATTGAAATTTGCCTCTAAAAATCTGAGTAAATTATTTATTATTTTTAAATTGTAAAGATAACTGCATTAAATATCTGCTGTGATGTGATGGTCTATGCAGATGATCCTCTTCCCCCATATGCTGGCTGGCTACTCAGTGTGATGGAGAGTAACCGGCCTCACCCTTTGCCTATGCCAATTAATGGAGGTTGCTGGGCTCCGCTAGTGGACTACCTGCCTGAAACCATCACACCACGAGGGCCTCTCCACAGGTAACAAAGCTCTGCCTTCCCCTGAGTCTAATTATTCCCACTTACAGTGTGTTGCTAGTGCATTTGACTACAGGTTCAATTAAACATTTGGGATACTAAATTTATCATTATAACAGCATTGTAAAGACTATATAATCACGCACTTTCACACATGTTTACATAAGCATACAATAATACTATATACAGGACAATGAGACAGGCCTAGTATATGAACTTGGATGTTTTCTTTCAGTTTCTAGACAAAGTTTTTACTAGTGCAGAGTGCCTGATATTCTTTATTTGAGTATGAACCGAGCACTGTTTCTCTACTGCTAAGACAACCGTGACATTTTGCAGTAGGCTCCTGACAGGCAGTGTTTACTTTATAAAAGTGGAACAGTGCTAAAAGCATTCAGTGGAGAGTGAGTGTATGTTAGGTCAGCTCATGTTGGAGCAAGTATCTACATCTAATATAATATTACATAGATTTATTTAGATTTTTATTAAATATTCTTATTGATTACAAAAATAGTAGTTATGATCCAAAAAAAGGAGATCTCTCTATAGCACATGGACTCATGGGAGTGTTGCTGTATGTTGGTAGGTGTAACATAGCGGTGATCTTCATGACAGAGATGGTGGTGGACCACAGTGTGAGAGAGGACTGGGCTCTGCATCTGCCCCTCCTGCTGCATGCCCTCTTCCTCGGTAATACCGCTTTCACTCTTACACATGCTGCTTTTCTTTCATTCTTTTCTTTTCTCTGTCTTTTAAAATCTAACGTGAAACTGTTAAAAGAAAGCTTAAAACAGGATACACCAGGATCTTAACTATCTATGTGATTGTAATGAGTAATGTTTTAGTCATGAATCCCATGTATTTTTGTGTATATGTGCTTCCATCTATACATATGTCACTAAAGACATCTACTGTGTTAAAAAGGCCAATCAGTGGTATTTGTTCACATCAGCGCCTACATTCCCAGCTGTAATTGCAGCTTGCAGGAAAGCTGAATAACACGATGCAGCCATGCCAAAAATGTAAAAAATCTCTGTGATGAAAAAGGAGGGAACAACAGGGAGGGGAGAGAAATGCCATAACCTATAGCTTATCTCTGTCAGACTCTTTCTGTCCTAATCACCTGCCGTCTCCATTGCATTCTCGTCAACAGATTTGTACAGAACGCTTCCTCTGATATTTTATCTGCAGTCAAAACTATGCAGGCATGTTTATCTCATAGAGGAAAGCATGTGAGAATTTTTCAGCTGCACGTGCAAGAATTACAAGAATTTAATATAAATTCATGTGTTGTTTTAATTTAGTTCATTTTTCATATCCCATTTTACTGGATATTTTGCACATCTTGCTTCTTTAATATTCAGGTAATGAGATCCGTATACAATGTGGTTTTTTTTTCCAAATACATTGTACCATTGTTATAAGTACCTTTCCCACCTTTTTTCACTTTATCTTCTACTGTCAACAACAAATGACTCAGGAAGCTTTTTTGTTGTTGTTGTTGTTGTTTTGAAATATGAGGCTTTTTCTATCTGCAGACATATTATTTTGGGTAATTTTTGTCAGTGGTTTTCAACAAAACCCTTTAATAAAACAATTTTCTATTTAAAGATATGCAATCCACTGAATATCTTGATCCAGTTAGCTCAGTGTTGTCATAAAGTGCCTAAAACTAAGAAAAAAAAAACCCAATCAGGTTGAAACTGACAAATGCTGATAGTTATACCATGTTTGTGGGCTTAGACTCTAGATACCCATGGACATGGAAAAAAGTCACTTTTTTGGCACGTGTATATGAATGAGTTGGCAAAACATAAACTTCACCTCATTGACCTCTTTGGGTATTATTCTGCTCTTTCAGGTTTAGATCACTACCGGCCTGAGGTTTTTGAGCACAGCAAGCGGCTGCTCCTACATTTGCTCATTGCTCTCTCCTGCAACAACAACTTCCAGGTCATTGCTTCTGTGTTGCTGGTCACCAGGGAGATCAGCGACAACAAAACACTTACCATTAAATCAAGCTTCCAGCCTGAATACCTGCAAACAGGTACAGAAACTAATGTAAATCCATGCAGTGTATAGAATAATTGTGAAATTGCCAACATCATGATGAAATTATAGTGAAATGGCCAGCAGAAAAAGCTTTAGCCTTATAGACAAGAAATACACACAGTCAGTGATCATTATGCTGCAAAAAAGAGCTATTCTTTTTGCTCAGATTCAGTGAAATGCTGATAAGACAGATAGGACAGCACTAGAACAACATAAAAAAACTGATAGGACAGCACTTCACAAGGACAAAAAAGGTCTTAGCTGATGATTGAGAATACTGATGCTTTTGTTATGATGCAACCTTATTCTCTTCTTCCCATACAGGTGGTCTGGACTTCCTACGGGAGTGGCAGGCATCTCCTGTGGCGGATTCAGGCATGAGCTCCTCCTCCACCTCCTCCAGTGTCAGCCTGGGGGGCAGTATGGGGAACCTCCCTCAGATCACATCCGAACTTGAGGACCTGGAGGAGTCTCCAACTGAGTCTGAGGAGAAGACCAACAAACTCATTGAGTTCCTCACAACCAGGTAATTCAACTGAGTAAACCACCTATCCATAATCATATAACTGGTCTGGTGACTTGAGTCTTTCTTTCTCAGTTGAATATGGCTGAAGGTTTGAGGACATTTGACATAGTTTGCTTACTGAACATTGCATTCCAGGTTTAAACCCCTTTGTGGTTATAATAATTTAACACTTCTGCGAACACCTTTCACTAGATTTTCTGCTTCCAGATTTTAGGTTTGGTTTGCAAGCAGTTTGGTAAAAGCCCACATATGGCTGTAATTGTCAGGGATCTACATAAGTTTGGACACATTGTGTATGTTGAAAAACAATAATAAAATAAAGTTAATGAATTATAAAAAAATTAAAAAATTAAAAAATCAAAGAAATAAAAGTTGATGATATGTTAAAGCCAGGTTATATACATCATTTCTATTTGAAAACCAGGTCACTGCAAATCTAAAATAGAAATCTCATGTAAAGTACACATTTGTGAAATTCACAGTCCCAGTATAAACAGGCTCATGAGAAGAATCATAAACTGGTCTGTCCATTAATTCTGTCTGACTTTGGTGGTGGTGGTATTATGGTGAAACAGTGCCTGGAGTACTGTCCTGTCATTATGCAGGGCCTTCGGACCACTATGGTGCCATGAGGACATCACACCGAAGAACCCTAACTCCAAGAGTGCGGAGCAGCTCAGCAACTTCCTGCGTCATGTGGTGTCTGTGTTCAAAGAATCCAAGTCAGGTAGCTATCAGTATGCTGCAATCCAATGGAAACTTGCACTTTACTCTGATGTTTGAGTGGGTTAGAGTTAGGACAATTTATTTGCTTTTAACACACTTTTTCATCTTCTTAAGACTTCCACCTGGAACAACAGTTAAGCGATGTGGCACTGCAGACGGCTCTATGTAGCTCATCTCGCCACTATGCCGGTCGCTCCTTTCAAATCTTCCGAGCCCTCAGACAGCCACTATCTGCCCACGCTGTCTCAGACCTGCTGTCACGCCTGGTCGAAGTGGTGGGAGAGCATGGCGATGAGGTACAGGTGTGTACAGATGTAACCGTGTGTGTGAGTCTTTTCTGTGTGTTTTTTTTTTTGTGTCAGAATATTTAGTCTTGTTTTATTGATTGCTCTCTCAGGGCTATGTGATGGAGGTGCTGCTCACTCTGGAGTCAGTGGTGGATAGTTTGGCTGAATGCCTCAAAAACAGTGATCTGATGGCAGCACTGACTAGGTGAGGATTTAGCATTAATACTAATTCATGCATTCATTGTCTACCGCTTAGCCGATCTATCCTCGGGTCACGGGGGGCCTGTGCCTATCTCAGGCATCATTGGGCATCAAGGCAGGATACAACCTGGACAGAGTGCCAACCCATCGCAGGGCGCACACACACACACTCATTCACTCACGCAATCACACACTACAGACAATTTAGAGATGCCAATCAACCTACAGTGCATGTCTTTGGACCGGGAGAGGAACCCGGAGTACCCAGAGGAAACCCCCGAGGCACGGGGAGAACATGCAAACTCCACACACACGGCGGAGGCGGGTATCGAATCCCCAACCCTGTAGGTGTGAGGCAAACGTGCTAACCACCAAGCCACTGTGCCCCCCGCATTAATACTACTACACATTGCAAATTTATCTGAAAGGGTTTTAAAAAAAACAACATAATGGTGCTCTTACTGAAAAATGAATGAATTTTTTTAAAAGTTTTTTTCAATTATTATTTATAAATTCATTATTTAAGTATAAATCACAGTTCTATGTTTTTGGTTGATTTGGCATAAAGACATGCAATGCACTGTTTCACCAATCCATCCATATCCTCCTTTTCTCACAGATCCTCATCTCCAGACTTTCTGGTGAGTGGAAAGCTCAGCTCCAACCACAAGAGCACAGGCCAGCTCAACCTGACACAGGACGGTACAGCTGAGCGCAGCAGACATCAGCGGAGTTATTCCGTGCCCAAAAAGTTTGGTGAGAGTGGTGAACATTCATCTTCTGACCCTCCGCGCAGTGCCACCCTGGACCGCATTCAGGCTTGCACCCAGCAAGTCTTGGCCCGTTCAGCTCGCAGTGCTTCATCCACTTCGTCTGCCCGTGCAGATGCTAGTGCCAACCCAACAGAGCTAAGCCATGCCAGTCACCCTGCCAACCTATTAGCCACAGTCTTCTGGGTTGCTGTTTCTCTCATGGAGTCTGACTTTGAGTTTGAGTACCAAATGGCGTTGCGGTTGGTGCACAAGTTACTGGCACGAGTACCCCTTGAACAGCCCGAGAACCGTGAGCGCCTTGACAAGCTCCAGGCTCAGCTTAAGTGGAGCGGTTTCTCTGGCCTGCAGCAGCTCCTACTGAAAGGATTTACCTCACCAGCCACCAGCGACCTTACATTGCAGCTCTTCTGTCAGCTTACACCTGTGGCTCGAGTTCCTGTAGTGGACATATCTCAGTCTATAGGTGAACAGATTGTACTATTCCAACTATATTCAATCAGACATTATTTTGTTGACATAACCAATAAAATACCCCAAATGTTTTGTATTAAGTTTTGTTAAATAATATTTATAAGAATAGATGCACAAAAATAGACACCATTTAGATGCTTGAGGAATCTCTTAAGGGGTGGTGCACGTGCACAGAAAGAAGAAGTAACTATCATTAACAATGACTACAACAAAGGTGTTGTTAGAAGAAAAGGCTGACGTGATTGTTATTATACAGCACTGTTACTGCTGTTACTTAGAGAAGCAGTTTTAAAACTATGTTACAATTTAATCCCTATGACTTTTGTCTTCTAACTAGCTTTTCTTTTTTCTCTTGTTTTTTTTAATCTCCCACTCAGGCTTCCCTCTGAATGTACTTTGTCTGCTGCCTAACATGGTGCAGCACTTTGACTCCCCAACGCAATTTTGCAAAGAGAGTGCCGAGAGGATAGCTCAGGTCTCACTTTTCAAACCTGTTCATTTTTTAATCACATCAAAGTCGTGGTCCTTTAATTCTTTTGTAACTGTTGTAAAATATTTTTATAAAGGAAATATTTTATACTGCAGGCCTACATTGTAGTTTCCTTTATGAAAACGATGTTTATATGTGTGTCATTCCTCTTGCTGAAGGTATGTCTGGAGGAGAAGGAGAAGAATGCAAAACTTTCTCACTTGGCTCATGTGATGACTCTGTACAAAACCCGCTCATACACCAGAGACTCATTTTCCTGGGTCAGTGTGGTCTGTCGCTATCTGCATGAGGCCTTCTCTGATATCACACTCAGCATGGTCACATACATGGCTGAGGTGAGTGTCTTACAGTGTCATGTCTTAATTCAGATCAAGCAAACCCACATGTAAATTGCCTGTTCTATGTTTCTGGCCACATATGTAATGATTAGGAACACTATACTAACTCTTTCTGCACTCAAAAGAGCCAAAAAGATGTTGCAAACATTCCTTTGAGGTTCTGGTCCATGTTGACATGATTACATCATGCAGTGCTTGCAGATTTTTCAGTGCACTTTCATGGTTTATTAAGTGGTTATGTACAGATTTGATATCACTATTGCCAGAATATTTGTAGGGGTCAAAAAGGAATGATTATGGAACAAGTCACACTGTGGTGGTCTTCTCTCTCTTTTAGTTATTGGATAAAGGTTTACCCAGCATGCAACAGCCCCTGCTGCAGATCATCTACAGCCTTCTAAGTCATATGGACCTGGCAGCCATTCAGGTCAAAGCCTTCAATGTGGAGGTGCTCAAAACCATCGAGAAGTTTGTACATGTAAGTTGTATCTTCAGAGTAGGTCAAACAATATAATACCAATATAAAATATTTAATGTCTCATTCTTGAGCGTGCATGATAATGTAAGAAAAATGTGTTAGAATCACTGTTCACCATACAATATGACAGAGCTTTTAAAATTTTGCCAAAAAGAATGAGCACTATTCATATGTAACCAAGCTGCTAAATGTGTAAGTGAATATCTGTGCAACTAACAAATGCCTGTTATTTTGTTTAATTAGCTTTTATGTCACAAAATAAAAATATTTTGCACACTGAAATGTTACATATATAGTGTAATTGAAAAAGTAAAAATACCAATTCAATTACAATTTGTAACAATACAAAATGTTGAAGTTTAGTGAACACGGTGAACATGGTATGTGTGTAACGTGTGTATTTCAGACTGCTCACTGGAAGGAGGCCCTTAACGTGCTGAAGCTAGTGGTGTCTCGCTCAGCCAGTTTGTCCCTGCCGTCCTATGCTCATGGGGATTTGGCCAACTTGGAAGTGAGCCGCATGATGTGGGATGGCTCATCCAAAGCCCTGCCTGGCAAAACACTGGAGTTCCACTTCGATATTTCTGAGGTAATAGTAGGACTAATCCATCTAACCATGTAGCTAATAGATGTCTCTGTATCATTTTTGCACTTTGAATTTTTGATAACAGAATACTTTAATTTCAGATTATTCATTACAGATTGATTTCATTCAAGTAAAATGTTTGGTGTTTTCATTCATACTCTTATTATTTTCATCAGGCCATAGGTGCTTCTCTGAAATAAATGTTTGTGAAGAAGAAAAACAGATTATTTAACAAATTCAGGCTAAAGAAGTTTAGTTTCTGCCAGCCAAATTCATTTGGAAAATGTTATAATTACATAGCAAATGTATCAAAATGCCAGACCTGTGTTTGCATGGAAAACCAAACCTAAATTTGTGGTATTAACAAAATTATTTTAGACCAAAACGTCTGATGTCAAAAGGTATGAGGAAAGCAGAACAACTTGCAAGGAGTTATTCTTTGTGGTTTTATACAATGGTCTGTGTGAATATCACAAAATGATTTTGAACTGCACTAGATACAGTGCACCACTCTGTTATTGATGCAAATCCTATTTGCTCGAAGTAACTGCCATTTTGTGCCTCATGAGCTTGTAATTTTCAGTGCATTTGGCACATCTGTGTTATGCACTGGGCACAGGAAACACTCTATATCCCAGAGCACAGTCGCAGACTCTCTTATGACCTAATGAAAGCTGCAATATCCGGTCCAGATGGAACAAGTGCAGACTGATAAAAGCCTTCGTAATTATGCTGTTTTTCCACAGGGACTTAGAGTGCTTATCTACACAAAGGCTTAAGACTGCTGACACTGTGTACCTCTGGTCAGTTTGGGAAATTTTATTCCCATTTAGACTTCCTTAGTCTATCTAATATACTTTAATCATTTAATGGAATTATATCAGTCATTTAATAGCATAGCATAACACTTTTTGTTCAGATCAGAACTAAAAACAAAACTAGGAAATTTTTATTCACTAAGATTCGTTGTTTTCAGGAAATGTACCCTGGTACAGTTTTATCTACAGCACCATAAAACCTTACCCGTAGTCTAGTCATATGTATATGTGTGTGTTTGTGTGTGTGAATGCATATGTGTATGTAGACACCGGTGATTGGACGTAGGTATGATGAACTGCAGGGTAGAGGAGGTAGAGATGGGAAAGCCCGTGCCATCACAGTGACACGTAGCACCTCGTCTACATCATCTGGCTCAAGCTCCAACCCTGTTCTGGTGCCCGTGAGCTGGAAGAAACCACAGTCTTCACAGGTGAGACACAGATATTAGTGTCATACCTCTGCCAAGATGTCTGTGCACATTTGAAAATGATCAAAAATTTTAAAACAATGTTCAGTAGCTTCTCTAAAAGGTAGAATATTACATATGAACAGATTTTTAATTTAGGCCTCATACTCATTGTTCTTGGTGTGTTAGAAACTACAGTATCACAAGGACATGATGTTAAAAAATTATTGTTTGAAAAATTATTTAAGTACTGATCTGAAATATAAATTTACTATAAATGACGATAAATGAGTGGAAGCTGTTTTTAGTCAGTACATTAGCTCTCCCTTTGAAACAGACTTATGACAGTCTCCTTTGTGTTCTAAGAAACGAACACGTGAGAAGCTGGTGAACGTGCTTTCTCTGTGCGGTCAGGAGGTCGGCCTCAGCAAGAACCCATCTGTAAGTGCCAACTTCAGCTCTTTCATTACACTGCTGTGAATCTGAGCTGTATTATAAATTATGAATAAAATTATCAAAAAGACTGTGCCTGCTATGGCATCACCTGGGTTTAACAATGATTAGGTTCATTATTGATTTTAACATTTGATTTGTCCTCATGAAAATAATGTGCTTTAACTCAGTAATGTTTTTTTTGCCAGGTGATCTTCTCCTCCTGTGGTGATCTGGAACTGATGGAACGGCAGCCCAGCCAGGTGTCTTCAGAGGATGGCACACGAGAGGACACTCTAGATGACACTGCCTCTGAGCAGCAGTTTCGAGTCTTTAGGGACTTTGACTTCCTCGACGTGGAGCTGGAAGATGGGGAGGTAATCACAGAATGTCTAGCGTTTGTTAATATCAGTTTTTCACAAACAGATTTTGACATGAGATTAACAATATTTTGCAGAAAGTTATAGTACACTTTAATGACCTTATTTTGTTCTTATTATAATTTCTAACAAAACATGCCTTTCTGCAGTACCTGTGCTTATCCTTCTTTTCATTTTCTTTCCTTGGTGGCGTAATAAAATACTTCATTTGATGTCTTCTCTAACATGGTTTGCTTTATCACTGGTCTTTCTTACTGTGTGGATAACATTGTCTCTCTTTTTCTCCTGTGCTGTCCAGGAACTTCAGGTAAGCATGTGTGTGCCAGTGATTGACCTAGAGAATGACAGTGGCTTGTCTGCTGTATAGGCACTCTATGCATGTGTGTATATAGTCAGGGTTGTAATTCTATTAAGTTCTTATTAATAGAAAATTGAAATGTCTTTTTATTTCTTGTCATAAATGTTACCAATGCATGTTGACTGTGTCTTATGGCCGAGTTATATAAGCAGTCCTAGACATTTCAGTCTGATTTTATATAGAGGACTCAAAAAAAAAAAAGCTTAACAAATTCCTCAGAGGTACAATTTCAAAATGAAAATACTACCTGCAAGTGTGCATGGGTTGCGTTCTTTAGCATATAGAGTAAAACAGACAGTAAAAGGTTAAAAGAAGACTAATTGGGCATCTATCCTGTCAATAAGTGTTTAAACAGTCTGTTGCAGTCTTTCAGTCACTCAGGAGTGTATATGGACGTGTGTTGCAGGGTGAGAGCATGGACAACTTTAACTGGGGAGTACGGCGGCGCTCTCTGGATAGCACAGACTTGACAGAGCTACTGGAGGAAAGCCAGCACTCAGACAGCACACCCAGTCTCGGGCCGCTTGATCCCCAACACGACTCAGACGACTCATCCGAGGAAGAGTCCAACTCCACCAGCCAGAGCCTCTCACATCACTCACAACTTGTATGGCACACAATTCTTGCCGTTCTTTTTTTCCTTTTAATTATGAGGTAGTGTTTTGCTGGTGGACATTGAAACAAAATAACAGTCACATATTATGTCTCTCTCTTTTAGACAATGAATCTGTCTCCTTCAGAGGACACCAATCATACTGACTCTTTGTCCACCTCCTATGACACATCTGCGGACCCACACTCTCTGAATGCAACCACACCAGGCATGGGGATGTCTCTTCCAGATGACACCATTATTCCACCAGTGAGTGATATTTTATCTGTCATGTCTTTTTCTGCCAACTAATGCTATGAATGATCATTCTGCCGATCATTATCACTTTCAAAATGCATTTTACTAAAAAGATTATAACCAGATTTTGGCCAAAGAATTACAAATTATGTAAATGTCTTTAAAAATAAATGGATTTTGTCCTTCATCATGTCCTATATGTACTCACATACTATGGTGGGATGTTTTCAAATAAATTTTAGAAATGTGTTACTAAAAAATTATGGCTGGGGGCAATATGACCTCAAGTGCAAATAACTAAACAGAAAAGAATGGCTAAGGGAAGATATGAAGGCAAGGTTTAATAAGTCCATGGTGTGCATTTATTATGCAGCCACTGCCTGAAGATGAGCGCAGTAATGTGCAGGAAGATGAACTGTCATTTCGTGTGAGCGAGCTGCCTCCGGGATTTGACTGCGGTTCCAGCTTCACCCTGGATATTCCACCAGAACCTGATCGGTCAGAGATGGACCAAAGCTTCCTGCATGGGTATGCTGAGATGCTGCTTCAATCAATAAAATTTACTTTTGCAAAAAAAAAAAATAAATAATTCCTTGCTAATTCTTCTTGTTGCTTCTGAATATTTCAAGTGTTGTCAAATAAAGAAGGGTAAAATCCAACATAAGTGTCTTAGTGCGGTGTCTGGTCATTATGAGCCACCAGAGACAGTTTCAGTGCACCTTGGTAAAGGTTCTACAGTTCTCTGGAACTGTAATGGAGGAATAAACACCATTTCTGATAATATGGTGAAGGAGAAGGATGCCTGCACTGACTATATCACTTTTTTCCCCCAAATCTATAAACCAACAGTAATATAATTTATAAATTAGTTTTTCTTCACTGAACTCTCAAATGTGGTAATATCCCTCTCTAGGTGGTAGTTGGCTGTCTGATCATGTTTTGCATGATCCCCTGAAGAAGATTTGCTCTTCTCTTGTTCATCATACTAGTGAATCATGCTCAGTATTGACTGATCAGCCACAGTTCCTACAGCTCCTGTCATCCATGCCCACAATAATGAGCCCTCTTTTACCCTCAAACACTACTCTTTTACCATGCTGGACCAAAATCAATGTTATCCTAAGTGTTTTATACATGGTCGGATGTTCCAAGTGTATCCAAGTTTTTTCCAATTATTTATTTCATCTTTTTTTTTTATTATTACACACTTGTATGTTTACTGAGGGTTGATGTCACCTTTAAAGCTAATTATTCCAACCAGGAAAACTATATCGTTTGAGTAATGCATATGGCACTAACCAGGGAACTGTATGCTGTTTTTAAATTACTATTAAAAGTGAACAGTGCGTGAATAGCTATTGTTCCCTACTGGGTGATATTTCTGTTATCGCTGTTATGTTTTTTTAACCTCAGGTCTAAGTATATAATGCAAAATCTGTTCTGCTCTGTTTAAACATTATACATACACAGAACAGCATAAAGAGTGAGCTCCTTTCCTCTTTTCACCATAGCTATAGTTATGGAGAGGAGAGGGATGATTTGGACGAGCTGGGTTTTCCTCCACCCCCATCACCCTTCTTTTCCGCCATCTTAGCTGCCTTCCAGCCCACAGTGTGCGATGATGCTGAGGAGGCATGGCGCACACACATCAGTCAGCTGCTGAGTGACTCAGATGGTTCATGTGCTGTGTATACCTTCAGCATCTTCTACTCCCTGTTCCAGGTACTATGACTCCTACTGTTGCTATTGCATTTATATATACCACAACCAATAACAAACACATACGCTACTAGCTAATAGTACACATACCTATAGCTTTTGGAAATGTATGTATGCTATATGTGCTTATGTACACGTTTTTTCCCTTCCTGGTTAGTGGCCACATCATGGCCGTGTTCCTTGCATAGGCTCTGGATTGCATAGGCTCTTACCAGGATCATGTAGTTACTGTGGATAAATGAATGAATTAAGGTTTTGTTTAAAAAAAAAAAAAAATAGAGCCAAAACACTTCTGTGTCTTTGACGCCCTCTAGTGAACTTCAGAGAAAGTTTTTCTTTCAAGTCATTGTAAATTCGAGTAGCAGTAAGTCAAAGCAACTGGAGATGTGTTACAGTAATAACAAAGTTTTCATCATTATAAACAGGTGATCATGGCTGGTGATCATTTATTTGAAAATTAAAAAAAACAAAAAAAACATTCTGTCTTCAGAACATCCAGGAAAAGTTTTGCTCCCTAACCAGTGATGCTGCTGGATACCTTGGAGATGGCTTAAAGGGCATCGGGGCAAAGTTCATGAGGTCATCTCAGATGCTGAATACATGTTTTGACTGCCCCATGCTTTTTGTGGATGCGGATACTGTGAGTATCATCATTAGATAATGTGATTTTATGCTTTGTCTGACTTTCTATTATTGTATTCATCATTGTGCAATAAACATGGTTTTTTCTCAAAAAGTGAAGCAAAGAGTCTTACTTGTGTTTTGTTTTAGATAATGTCCTGTGGGCTTTTGGACAGTATGAAGTTTAGTGTTTTGGAGCTGCAGGAATATCTGGACACTTACAGTAGCAGAGAAGATGCAGCCATCACAGTACGTTAAAACTACACACATAAGGTCCCACCACACTTCATAGAAAAGGACAACTACCTGACCAACTGTAAAGATCTTTGCTTCAGGACTTCTTTAACCTGCATATTGTCTGTCTTGTTCAGTGGTTTCAAAATTGCAAGTCAACATTTCCCAAGTGTCCTGATGATGGAGTGATCACCTGTCAACCTGGAGACACAGAAGAGAAGGTTTGAAAATAAGCCTCAGTACACTGCTAATTTATGTATAAGCCTATAGAAATGATCAAGGCACTTATCTAGTGTTGGTTATGCAAATGAGTCCTTTAATGGCCACATACAAATGAATAAGAATTCTACTCACTCAGAACACATGCCAATAACTGTATCAGGGTAAATTCAATATGCCCTGCAACGCTCTTCAATCCATTTCAGTTCGATTTTATTTGTATAGCACTTTTAACAAAGCAGCTTTACAAAAAAATCATATGTTGATTTAGGATCAGTTGACAGTTGAGAGGAAAAGCTCCCTGAGCTGGCATGAAGAAGAAGAATGAGAAAAACCAGACGGGAAAAGAAATCTATTTTCATCTGATTGGCAGTGGATAGTGGGATTAATGCTAACAATACTAACATCAGCAATGTGACTATAAGAACAATGTACAGGCATGAACTGGATATAGTCAGTTGTCATTTATAGGTTCACACTCTTGTATTTTTCATAATCTAACACAAAAGATTCAACTTTTCATTTCACTTTCTAAATCTTTGTGAATTGATTATAGTAATAGTAGGTCACCATAGAAAGTAGAAAATATATATGCAGGCTTCCCTGCAATGGAAGAATATCTTTGGACAGAAATCACAAACCATTAGAATGGAAGTAATTCAGCTGAACTGCAGTGTTGAAATCTATGTTTTATATTAAGTTATGCCATAGCCTTCTTTCTTCTTTGATGGAATACAGTGGTGTGAAAAAGTGTTGGCCCCCTTCCTGATTTCTTATTTTTTTGCATGTTTGTCACACTTTAATGTTTCAGATAATCAAACACATTTAAATATTAGTCAAAGATAACACAAGTAAACACATCATGCAGTTTTTAAATGAAGGTTTTTATTATTAAGGGAAAACAAAATCCAAAACTACATGGCCCTGTGTGAAAAAGTATTTGCCCCCTAAGCCTAATAACTGGTTGGTCCACCCTTAGCAGCAACAACTGCAATCAAGCGTTTTCGATAACTTGCAATGAGTCTGTTACAGCACTGTGGAGGAATTTTGGCCCACTCATCTTTGCAGAATTGTTGTAATTCAGCCACATTGGAGGGTTTTCGAGCATGAACCAGCTTTTTAAGGTCATGCCACAGCATCTCAATCAGATTGAGGTCAGGACTTTGACTAGACCACTCCAAAGTCTTCATTTTGCTTTCTTCAGCCATTCAAAGGTGGACTTGCTGGTGTATTTTGGATTATTGTCCTGCTTCTGTGTAATACTAGTGTTACCTTCTGTGTAATACTAGTGATCCACTAATCACCGGATAATTTTATGCTACTGGGTTAAATCTTTCTGTGTTCATGCTCTTATATTAACACCTTGTATTTTTACCTCTCTTAATTTTGTCTTGTCTTCTAACATGCTTACAATGCAGCAAATGGAAACACTGGCTGTAAGTCCAAAACAAGATGTTCTCTCAAATGCAGTGTTCACATTGCCAGTCAGGGAATGACTGTGTAGAAGAAATACACTACATTTTATTTGCTATAATTAATCCAGAATATTTATACATGTGTAATATTTTTGTATTTTGTTCTCTTTAGCAACTGGAACTGTGTCAACGTCTGTACAAACTGCACTTTCAGCTCCTGCTCCTTTTTCAGTGCTACTGTAAACTGATCAGTAAAGTCAGCACTATCAACTCTGTGCCAGAGGTAATGTGACCAATTCAAAACTGTATAGCACTAGCATACATGAAGTGTGCATGTCCAAATAAATACACTCAGAACATGATCTAGGCGAGCAGTGCATCTGTTAAGTAGTGCAGAAAATTGTCCAGTGACAATTTACAAGTAGCATTTTGACTTTCATATCCATAAAGGCAATGTCTCATTTGATGTCTTTTTCTTTCTGTCCCGCAGCTGATGAACATGTCCCGTGAGCTCGGGGAGCTGAAAGCCAATCTGCGGTTGGCAGCAGGTGTAGTGAGTAATCACGAGGGCCAGCAACAACCCAGATTTCAACCCAGCTTCACCACCTCAGAGGCAGCAGTACAGGCTGTGCTTGAGTGTCTAAGGAATAGGCAGTATACTACAGCAGTTTGCCACATCCGCCAGTGCAGGTCACCCTTCCACCCCACACTACACCCTACACACACACACAATAAACATTAAAATCTATCCTTAGTCTTAGGAGGTAAAAGGAAACAGGGTTTTAAAAAGGAAGGCTTTTAAATAATAACTTCAGATTTCGGTATATTTTTTTCGTAGAAACACATACACACATACACACACACACACACACACACACATGCTTACAGAACCACACATACATACTATTAGCTTATTCAAAACATCCAGAAATGTCTAGTAGCACTCAGTTCAGAACAGATTAAGTTACTTAGAAACATATCTTCAAAATTGCAGAACACCTGACATAGACATTTAAAATTAAATGCATGATTTGAACCATGTGAAGGAGGTTTACTCAAGTCACCGTTGCACAAACATTTGCACTTTAAATTTGTATTGTGTAAGAGGTGTTACTTTTGGCAATTTGACCTCAATAATATATCATTTTGGCTGCAAGGGAGAGACCAAGTACTGTAATTAGATAATGTGAAACACTCAGATTCATCTTTAAGCACCAGCATATTGAATAAAAGAATGTGAACATATAGATCTTTGGTAAAATAAGACCAGAAATAAAACTTTAAGTATTTCGATTCGTTTGCATATTTAAATCAGGAAACACAGCAAATTGTTGTTTTGTGTTTTTCTTTTTCTTTTCTTTTTACAGACAGCTTTGGCCAAATGACATCTTTGGCTGCAATTCTGAGGACGAAGTCCAGACCCTGCTGAACATCTACTTCCGTCATCAGTCTCTGGGCCAGACGGGCATGTTTGCCCTGGTGGGCTCTGAGCAGGATGTGGGGCGTGTCAGCACTGAGCTGATGGAGCTCAGCAGTGAGATTCGGGATATGATCCGGCGCGCTCAGGACTCCCGGCTCATCTCATCATGCCTCCCGGACTCCAGCGCTTCAGCAGTGAGTCTCTGACAGGAAGTTTGCAGCACCCCAAAGCAGCGCTGGATCCCTCCCTAGACACTCTGCCCCTCCTCTACACACATTCACTACTGCCCCCACCTGATCCAGGCCATACCCACTGCGCTGTCTGGGAGTGCTGCAACCCTCTCACGGCTGTGTCCTACAAACTTGCAAACTACTTAGGAAAAATCAGAGAATTGCCCTTGATTGCATTGAATAGGAAAAAAGGGGTTCTGAGAAGGAGCTTATCTTCAGGCTCTCAAATGTGCAGCAGTTCTGGAGAAACAGAACTGCTACTGTGCGACGCATCAGATTAATTCATGCTATCACATTTTTATATGTTTAGGTAATTGCACTATGTTGAGCTTTCAACATCAAACATCACAAAGAAAGACTAAGTTGTGTTTGCTACTGAGGACAAATACTGCATTTTTTATACACACACACACACACACACACACACACAATATATATATATATAAGGAAACAGCAAAGCTGATCGGAACTAAATGTATCTGCACTGTATGTTGTTCATTGGGAAATGTGCAATGAAAGATAACCTGAACTGAATGCCTTTCTACTGTTACTGATCAAGAATGCTCTGTGGATTGGACACACTAGAGAGCCCTTTCTCTTCGTAACTGTGTTTATGAGCCTGTTCATCACTATTTAACACTGAAACATTAACATGCACGTGCTCACAGGCATGCTGACATTTAGCTGCCATATAAAACAAACCAGTAAGCTGGTAAATATCAATGTATCCAAGTGTTGGTTAATGTTAGTGACACTATTAGACCCTTTACCTTTTGAAATGTGTCGCTTTCTACTACTGTATACAGACTTGCCTCTTGCTCACTTGTATTGTCAAGATATACCAACATGCATTTTTATCTGAGAAATAGTTCTATAGTGTGTCATTCAAAACTGCCAAGCATGCATTGTTGTACTTATAATTATTTAAACTATTTAAATGAACTGAAAAAGAAAATTTGTACAAAGTCCGAAAGGGAGCTCTTTTCATGCAGGTCACTTGTTTTGTGTACAGAAATGTGCATGCCAGCAGAGATTCTACATTGTTTTCCCTAGGGAAAAAGTCTTAGATTAGGGGTTTTACACTGTGTATATAGTTTATAGTTACTTTTACAGCTTTTGTGAAGTAATTTTGTTTGGTGCTGTTAAGTGTCATGTAAAAATAAAGACTTAGCAGTTTCTTTGCTAGCTGTATCCTCTGAATCATAGCACGACTTGTTCTGTCACAAAGCGTTACCAATACTTCTGTTTAATAGCTGTGTATGTCTCAGTCTCAAAATAAGTGCTTACATCTTACATATATTTAACCTCAATTTATGTTTTTTTTATTCATTTATTTGTATTTATTTATTTTACATTTAATAATTATCAGATGGCATTTACAGATATATTTGAAATTTAAATGCAATATAACCAGTATAGACAATGCTAGCTGCACCAGTAAGACCAGCATTATCAGCAGGTTTTTAGTAGTCAAGCAGCATGACCATACACAGAGCAGCACTAAGCACCAGAAATCATTCATTGGCTGACTATTTTATGTAGGAAAATAGTAAGCACAGGCCTCACCTTCTCTGGCTGGCCCATTTTTTGATGAGATCC
This sequence comes from Hemibagrus guttatus, assembly GCA_033459395.1. Taxonomy (NCBI): domain Eukaryota; kingdom Metazoa; phylum Chordata; class Actinopteri; order Siluriformes; family Bagridae; genus Hemibagrus; species Hemibagrus guttatus. The sequence goes on from JAUCMX010000015.1 coordinate 7,240,895, forward strand.
AAAGAAAAAGTGAGGAGATTAAGGTGAATAACATTTTTAAAGTGTCTGAAGTGAATAGCCAATCCAAAAAATGCACATCCAGTAGCTAATTTTATGTGGCTGGTTGTGGTTTGTGCCAAGTGTCATTTCTTCAAATTGTCTAAAATGAAAGCCCTTGACTCATCTCAAAGGATGTGGGAGAAGAAATCTCCCCTCTTCCCACATACACAAGCTCACAGATCCCCAAAGATTCACTAGTGTTGCTGTGATTGCCAGGGGAAAGAGTATGCCACTGTACCTACCCATAGAGCATGATCAGGATCTGTGTGGCTTGATATTGAGTGGATTAAGCTGACAAAATTATAAATTTGCATTTGTTCAGGAAAAAAAAAGGAAAAATCTGTTGCTCCTATGGATTCTGCACACAACACCGTTCCACCTAAGATGTTCTGAGGACAAGGGTACTGAACAAACTAAAGAAGCCATGTCTTTCACAATTTCCCACACTGTCAGCTCACTCCTATACAGTATTACAATACCCAACAACCAGTAAGAGAGTTACACTTCCACCAAGACACATGAAGCCAGGAAACCAAGAGTTTTCAGACGGCCACGTCAGAGTGCAACACTTAAAAAAAAAAAACAAACGACAAGTACCATCTGCCCTCTTCCACAGGAGCTCACAGATGCTTGTGACTGGGGAGTACAACTTTGTGTGTGATCCATCCCACTGAGCAAGCACATCCAGTTTTGTTCCAGATATCCAGCCACAGACAGCTAGGACATCTTCAGAAATACTCAATTCAAACCCAAAGATAGGGGCAAGCACAACATGTGGTTAAAACCCCATGAAATGGACATCTAAACCTTTTGCACTAAACAGACCCCAACTAGGAAAGAACAGTGGTAGGAGCATTTTGTCCAGCATAATACAAGGACTACCACTATGCAAAGGGAAGGTCTTCTCTGCCAAGATTGACTAGTCTAGTGACATTTAGAAGAACAGTAATTTAGAAAAGTTCTCAGGGAACGACTAGAATGCAAATTAAGACAAACCCATTCCCCCAAATGGACATTCCCATCTACACAAGGCTATCGTCTTCTCACCTTGCTTGCCAAGAAGCGAATACAAAACCAACACTTAAGACTGAGACAAGATATGCTGCAGTACCTTTTATTGAGTTTAATACATATACAAAAGTTGCCATCAATATTATAAAAAGAGTTTGGTTAGAGACAATCAGACTATGTATTTGAAGCTATAGGTGGTGTCACAGGACAGCCTCTTGCCCTTGCAGCGACCACACAGGTCCTGGCGGTGAGGACGCCGAATGTCAATGTGCCTCTGCTTCCTCTCACAGCAGCAGCGTGTCCGTGCACATACCTGAGCAGGGGAGGGGAAGAAAAATAACTCCCAAAACATTAAAGATAGGTGTTGCTGTGCTCCCTGGAATTGGAATATACAGTAATTAACAAAAGTAGTCACAGTAGATCCCATATGGATGAAAGGATGAGACTTTATATAAAAAAAAAAAAAAAAAAAAAAAAAAAACCACCACAACATCATCTTTCTCCCAATAAAATGTAAGCCTTAAAATCTAAGGAAAGCTTAGTAAAGAGCAGTACCCAACCTGACATTGAATGGACTCCACTCTATATGGGTTCAGTCCAGCCTGACACTTCCTGCAGTGCTGCTTGAAGTAAACCTGGTAAAATATGTAAAGTAAGAGAGTTATCTGTTCAACAAAAGTTGAAAGCTAAGGCCAGTAATTTACTCCATGCCAATATGCAGACCCTTGGTGCTAGACAAGACTGGAGTTACCACCAGTTACATTCCAAACTGCATCAAGACTACTTGTAATATGGCAAGAGCACTGTGGATGCTGGTGTACCATCACCCCCTTGCTAGATTGACAGCTCGCAATGATCGAGAGCACCAATTTAAACCCATTATGCTACAAATAACAGGTTCTGCATGTCTGAACATACATAATAAAGGACATTTGCATCACAAATTTCAGGAGCAACACATCTGCATGGCTTGAAATGTAATACCAAAGTGCAGTATTCTATACATAGTAAGTAAACAATTGTTTTAACAGAAAACATAACTTGGAAGAAATACCTATTTGACATGGAACCGTGTGACTGGTGGCATTGGGCAAAGACTCAGTAAATCAATACATGTCTCCAAACATTAAGTGTATACAACGGGTTTTACGCAGATGACCATGTAGACTGGACATCAAACCAAAACTATTTTTTGCAGGAAGCGTTTGCACGAATGCGTTTTGAATAGAGATGCTACACAGTGCTTTCCACTTGCACTACAGTAATCCGGAACACCCAAACCTATGCATCTTGCCACTAGTTGAGTGTTGTCATTTGGAGTGGAGTAGGTTTCCAGTCTGGTGACCAGCATGCTTGGCTACCTTGCAAGTTCCCGAGATACACCAGACGTACGCGCTCTCCCAACGAATGTTGCACTTGCTGCAATGGTAATAACCATATTTCTGCTCCAGAAACTAGAGGAGCCAAAAGAAGAAGAAGTCGTCTGAATGGCCAAAGCATTTTAAAGGCGCATTCCAAACCAAAAACTTTTCAACCAACCTGAAAGTTAAACTTTGCGGGTGCGCGACTTTGGAAAGCTGGACACTGACGCTCTTTCCCTCGGACATGTGCAACCTCGGTATCGCGCTTCTCCGCTTCCGCTGCGCGCTTTTCTTCCTCGGTGCTCCCCGGCTTTGCACCCCTGTCCAGTTCCTCAGCGCGGGCTGGCATTGAGAAAAACCTGCGGTCAAACACCGGGGAGTAAATCGCAACGGGACGGGAGAAACGCACATTGTTCACCGGTGTGCTGGGAAGACTGGGTCTCGACGGACTGCCTGTTTTTGGAGAGTCCCACTTGTCCTCGCGATAAAACAGCGTCTTGGGTCCGAGAGAGCACTGCACTGTGGCGTTTACTTTCGGATTCACCTGAACCCCAAACTCTTTGGTGTTGGCCTTACGCAGACGAGGAGTTAGATTCGGGTTGACCTGAGACAAAATAGCTTTTAACTGAGCACGTTTGTAGATTTCATAATAATCAGGAATTTCCGGCACGCCACCAAAACCGCCCTTTTTGTTCCAGTTCTGGTGTTTGAACTTAGTGCTCCCATGGTAAAAGGGGAAATAGCCAGGATAGCCTCCGAAGTTGTATGCAGGAAAGGTTAAACCCTCCATCGAGATATATGTATGTATAACGTGGACACAGATGCTTATTTATTGCTCTTGTCGGCGGTGAAGCGCAGACTGCATTGGCCTGTGACAGTGATGAGCTGATGAGGAGATTGGCAGCAGGTGCGAGGCGCGTAATGAGCCAGCGTAATAACATGGGCTCAATACCAAACGTCTCCCAGGTGAATTTATAGTGCACTTCAGGGGGCAGATGAGCCATTATTCTATACCTCAGTTTTACGGGGTCTAACTGTGTTTTGTGCAGGAACTGGAATCATTACAGAAAGGACAATACAGAGTAATCAATGAGACCCTAGGCCAGTCCACTCCCAGAAACCTTTCCACTCGTCTTAAACGCGTTTTACAGAAAAGATACACTTCCGGTGTAAACCACAAGCGTCTTTAAACACTTAAAGCAAGCACAGAATCTTGGATGCTGCTGTAAGTACTGTAAAATTGGGCCAATATTGCTTGCGTCATAAGCACGTGATGAAAAGAATATCCGTATATTAAAACAGTTAATAAAATCATTTTATATCAAATCAAAGAATGTGATCTCGACTTTTGTGGATTCTTGTAAACTTTCATTTGGAGTAATGAGCATAATTATGATATTGTACATAAAATAATTAAACAAGCAAAAATAAATGTATACGGTGTTTGCAGCTCTGGGTTATGGGTGTGATTATCTCTCCCACCCTGAGTTTGCATGTTCTCCCCATGCTTCAGGGCTTTCCTCCCTCAGTCTAAAGAAAGACATGTTATAGGCTGACTGGCATGCCTAAATTGCAGTGGTGGGCAGTAACGAAGTAAATGTAATTTGTATCTGTAGTAGAAATTTTTTTGAGACTTACTTTCACTCCACTACATTTTGAAGGAACACATCGTACTTTCTACGCCACTACATTATCCCAGATCTCCCATTACTTGTATTTAATTTAAAAAAAAAAAAAAAAAAAGCAGTTTTCCAATTACAGCACAGCAAACCGAGCTACAGCACGTACATTATTTTTGAACCAGCATATTTTTTTGGTTTCATTAAATGCACTGAGGGGGCACTGAGGTTAGCACATTTGCCTCACACCTCCAAGGTTGGGGGTTCAATTCCCGCCTCCTCCAAGTGTGTGGAGTTTGCATGTTCTCCCCGTGCCTCGGGGGTTTCCTCCGGGTACTCCGGTTTCCTCCCCCGGTCCAAAAACATGTGTGGTAGGTTGATTGGCATCTCTAAATTGTCCGTAGTGTGTGATTGCGCGAGTGAATGACAGTGTGTGTGTGCCCTGCGATGGGTTGGCACTCCAGGGTGTGTCCTGCCTTGATGCCCAATGACGCCTGAGATAGGCTCCCCGTGACCTGAGAATAGTTCGGACAAGCGGTAGACAATGAATGAATGAATGAATAAATGCACTGAGTGCAAACAGTTCTGTAGAGCATTAAAACTGCAGTGTCACAGCCTGAAATACTGTATCCTATGATGGAAGAAAACCCTGACCCCATCCCGTTACCTGCACACCCATGGCCTGTGGCCTTACCTGCAGGATTTGTTTCAAGTTGTAGAACAGGAAAAAGTGTCTTTCATACTCAGATACCTGCTCTGCTCTCTCAGTAACATACAGTTTCTTTTTAGAAGAATTCAACATCATATTTGAGAAAACATGTAGAGGTAACGTAATCAGTAACTCTTGAGCAGCAGTCTATATTAACGTTACTGATGTTATACAGCAACTCATTAACCAAATAGCTCAACTTTTATTGTTGATATTTGACCAGTCACCAAGTAAAATGTCTTTATCATAGCTTTTTTAAAATGTAAAGCAGAGTAAGATTAGTGCACAAATACTGCAATTGCCCGTCACACACCAAGGCTTTAGTTACTAAACACTGAAATATTGACTAGTGTTGGGGGGTGGGCCACAGTGGCTTGGTGGTTAGCATGTTTGCCTTACACCTCCAGTGTTGGGGGTTTGATTCCTGCCTCTGCTTTTCATGTTCTTCCTGTGCCTCAGGGGTTTCCTCCCCCAGTCCAAAGACATGCATTGTAGGTTGATTTGCATCAACCTATAGTGTGTGTGTGTGTGTGTGATTGGGCCCTGTGACAGGCTGGCATCCAGGGTGTACCCTGCCTTGTGCCCATAGGCTTCAGGTTCTCTGTGACTTGTTAATAGGACAAGCAGGTATAGAAAATGGATGGATGACACGTGCTGAATTTGGACTTTTTTTTTTTTTTTTTAATCTGTAGCGCAGCAAGTTTCTGTTAAAGTGAATCTGCTTAGATCCTCGCTTGTCATTTGTTTAAAAATGATTCCCCAATACACAGGAGTGTCCAGCACACATTAGTTATTCTGTATGAGTTCCCAAGTCAAACTGTCCCGCTGTAGTACTTAATATTTTCTGCAGACCCTGTCTTTATATAAGGGTCCCTTTTCTTGTATAGTGCCCATGCACAAATACCTGTGCTGTGTAAACACACACACACACACACACACACACACACACACACACACCCATGCACAAATACCTGTGTCTGGGACACACACACACACACACACACACACACACTTCAGATTGAGGATTTCTATTCTTACTGGAGTAACATTTTAACTAGGGTATCTCTACTTTTACTTAAGTACAAGGAGCTGCTTGTCTTTCACTTCCTGAAATTGCAAAAATATCAAATAAAAAATTTATAATCAGCTTAAATGACTTTTCTTGCTTTGTGTAATTTCATGGAGATTTCAAAATAGATGACATAAAAATAGAACTGATTTTATTTCCTGCTTGAAGGGATACCCTGGGATATGTGTAGTCAAAACCAGACATATATTATACCTGTACTTGTATTAACTGCACAAAAAACCTAACATCTGGATAAAACCACACATACCAACAGTGGGTCAATGGATAAAAATTTAGATCCATCTATAAAACACTTGACTAATTTTTATACAAAAATGGACACATATTATTATATATCTTTATGCACTGAAAATGCATATACATGCCACACATGCTCTAACCCCTATCTCAGTTTACCTAGGCCATTATTGGCTTATTATCCTGTGTCATTCTAAAACAAATAACGCTTCTTTATTGCTTCCTTCTCTGTTTACCTTTGTTAATGAAAGCATCACAGAAAATCATGTTTTATAACTGTTCCATTGTGTAGAATGAGGTAGGATTCAGGCCTTCCATGGTGCATATGTCAACCAGCTAGAACCAGCTAAGTTAATGATTGTTCTAATAGAAAGGTGTCAGAATACGCAGTACATGACGGGTCAGGGCTGATTTGGCAGCAAAAGGGGGACCAACACGATATTAGGCAGGTGGTCATAATGTAATGCCTGATCAGTGTAAGTATTTATGCATGTATACAATTTTCTAAAAATAATCATGGAACACTAAATTCCCACATTGGATCTTGATGAACCAAATATTCAAAGTTGAAAGTGGCCCTCATGCCACTCTCATGGAGTCTGACAATTTGGTCAGGAACATGCACATACTCTGGCAGTGCTCCTCCTGTTCCTCCTTGCACAAAGTAGCAGATACCGGTCCTGCTGCAGGGTTGTTGCCCTTCTACGGCCCTGTATAGCTCTCCTCATGTAATGGCCTGTTTCACTGTATTTCATCTATGCCCTTGACACTGTGTTGGGAGACACACCAAAACACCATGTGACGGCATGTATGGATGTGCCGTCCTGGAGGAGCTGGACTGCCTGTGCAACCTGATTGGGTTGCAGGTACTGCCTCAGGCTAGTACTACTGCCTCAAGTAGTAATGACAAGGACCCTAACAAAACACAAGTCTAGAGACAAATCAGTCCGGAATGATGAGGAGAGATCGATTGTCTGTGGCCAGCACCTGCAAAACCATTCCCTTTTTGGGGATTGTCTTGCTGTCGCCTCTTCAGTGCACCTGTTGCCACTTTCATTTGCACCAAAGCAGGTGAAACTGATTCCCCATCACTTATGCTTCCTAATCCTACAGCCAACAGAACAGTTATAAGACATGATTTTGTGTGAAGCTTTCATTAACAAAGGCAAAGGTAAACAGAGAAGCAATAAAAAAAATTTCAGAATCACCCAGGTTAATAAGCCAAAAGTAGCCTAGGTGAACTGAGAGGATCCACTGTACAGGTGGCTTGCCAGAATAGGGATAGAGCATATGTGTGCCGTAGCTTTCATAAGCTTTATGTGCTTGAGCTTTAAATGCAAATGCAAATGATCTTACAGAGTGTGTCAGTATAATGAAGCCAAAGACACCCTTCTGTGTGTGCACAGTGGCGCTGAGGCTTCTGCCCATACTTCAGTAATGGCTTCTGCCCTTTAGTGCTTAGAATCTTCCAGCATCATGAGCCATGATACAAGTAGCTAACTTATATCTTCATTATTTTAATTGAAATTTGCACCTCTTATTACTTTTAAATAATCCTGGCAAATATTGTGATGTCATTAGTTGGCAAGTAAAATATATGTAGCTTCAGTATATAACAAGACAGTATATTTCCTCTTCCTACATGGCACAGAGAGAGTCTTCTATTCAGTTGAATGAAAGTCTAAAGGAAGAAAATAATCAACAAAATGAATCAAATCAACCAACGGATCTAACCAACTTTAAACTTAATAAATGGATCACCAAGAGTGCCCATAGGATATGAGCTATAACTAAAATATTTGTCATTCATTCATTGTCTACCGCTTATCCGATCTACTCTCAGGTCACAGGGAGCCTGTGCCTATCTCAGGTGTCACTGGGCATCAAGGCAGGATACACCCTGGACGGAGTGCCAACCCATCGCAGGGCACACACACTACGGACAATTTAGAGATGCCAATCAACCTACAATGCATATCTTTGGACCGGGGGAGGAAACTGGAGTACCCGGAGGAAACCCCCAAGGCACAGGGAGAACATGCAAACTCCACACACACACACACACACACACACCAACACACACACACACACACACACACACCAACACACACACACACACACACACACACACACACACACACACACACACACACACACACACACACACACACACACACACGGCAGAGGCAGGAATCAAACCCCCAACCCTGGAGGTTTGAGGCAAACATGCTGACCACCAAGCCACCGTGCCCCCACCCCCCCAAAAATATTTGTCATGTGGGAGAAAATGATAAATTAATCAAAACAAAACAAATCTCTCTCTCTCTCTTTCTCTCTCTCTCTCTCTCTCTCTCTCTCTCTCTCTCTGTGAGTCACAATGACCAAAATGACTGGAACTGTGAACCCATGTATAGAGAGAAATAACATAAAATAAAATAAAGTAAAAATAAAAAAGGCAGCATGGTGGATTAGTGGTTAACATGTTCACCTCACACCTCCAGTGTCCTGGGTTTGATTCTCGCTCCCACTCACTGTGAGTGTGTGTGGAGTTTGCATGTTCTCCCCATGCTTGGTGGGTTTCCTCCCACAGTCTAAAGACATGCTTCTAGGCTGATTGAAGTCTCTAAATTGCCCTTAGTGTGTGCCCTGTGATGGGTTAGATTAAAATTGGTCCACAGTGGCTTAGGGGTTCGAATGTTTTCCTCATGCATCCTGGGATCAAGTTTCGCTCCCGCTCACTGCGTATGTGGAGTTTACATGTTCTCCCCATGCTTGGTGGGTTTCCTCCCACGGTCGAAAGGCATGCTCTATCTAAGATACATCTCTCTAAATTGCCCGTAGTGTGTGAGTGTGTGTGTGTGTGTGTGTGTGCCCTGCGATGTGTTGGCACTCCGTCCAGGGTGTATCCTGCCTTGATGCCCGATGACGCTTGAGATAGGCACAGGCTCCCCGAGACCCGAGGATAGGTCGGATAAACGGTACAGACAATGGAAAAAAAAAAAATTGGTCCACAATTAGAGCACACAAATCAGTGTACAAAATCATAAAATGTTATTATGTATAGTATTGTGTGTGCCCCCCTTCTTTTATCTCTGTCTTAAAGCATCTGAGAGTTACATTTACATGTACTAATTATACCTAAAATGTCGACAGCTCGAGCAGTGCTGAGATATAAAAACCTTCTGTTTAGTAGCCCAAAGCTTTAACCACTGAGCCACCATAACCAACACCCATCCTGTGATCTCCAGTACCTAATGTGTTTCCAATAAACATCTAAATATCTGGTCATTTATGACACTATTTGCTTCGCAAGTTTTGGATATCTCAGTATGATCAGCAGTCCACCTTCTATGCACAGCCTTGTAGACAGTCTTTATTAATAATAACCAATGTACCATGATCTATTAGATTATACACACTCATATTCCAGGTGTCCATGTTAATGATGCTCATGCTAATGTCAGATGAACTTACTGCCCTGAAAACATGCACTTTTCTGCTTCAGCTGTCTAATAAAATCATGACTGGGAACATGATGTTATAACCTTTTACATTCCCTGCTTTACCTCCCTGCTTTATGAGGCCTGAGAACACAAGACCAACTTGTGACGAAGAGGCTTTCAATTAGAATAATTCGTTTAGTGTTAACCACAACCCTGCCCAGGATAAAACAGTCACTGAAGATAAATAAATGAATTCAGAGCTGTTTGCTGAGGGTAAGCAGAGCAGTTCCTACAGTTGCTCCCTGTTCAGGGTCGCCACAGTGGACCAACTGGTCTGCACAACAACTTGGCAGATGTTTTACGCTGGATGCCCTTCCTGACGCAACCCTCCTATTTTTCCAGGCTTGGGACCGGCACTGCATCCAGTGGCTGGGGTTCGAACCCAGGCTTTCCGCATGATAGGCAAGAAACCTACCACTGAGCCACCAATGCCCCCAAGCAGAGCAGCTCCTATGAACATGTTAAATTCTGTCTTTATTCAGACCACTCTTTAAAAGCATTATAAAACATCATTTTGATCATTATTTGCGCATTAATTAGCACAAAGGCGTGAACAGGGATGAAGCTAAAACTAGGCCTTGTATAAAACCTATTTGCAGTTTAGGTGAAAAAGAGGATCTGAAACTAACAGCTCAGTATTTATCACATTGTTAACCTCTGTTGTTAAACGCCACACTGTGTAGCTATTTCCACGTTTTAACGTAAAAAACGCAATAATGTACTATAAATTATTCAGGGTTTTCATGCATTCATGCATATATATGTTTTTGATTGTTTTTAAGTTTTTTGTTTGAACGATAGACGCATTTGTTTACGCAGAACCAGTGGCATAGTAAAAGCTCCATTAACGTCTTAAATACATCAAACATGTCTATTTAGGCAGTAGAGCTACAGTTAATGAGCTAAAATGGCTTGTTTGTTTGCAGGTAGGCCTAGTAATTACTCCATTACCTTCTTTGAAAGCTGCCTCAGGGATGAGGCGTCTGGCAGTGAGCGCTCTCTGCGCTTGGAAACCGCTTTATGCGTGCACTGTCCGGTTAATGATTGACAGCTACACTAGAGGTAGAAAAGCAGGCGCACATGAGCCACAGTCGGTTATTAACACATTAGACCTCAAAGCGAAGATTAACTCTCACAGTTAGAGTGTGAACTGTTCCCGCAGGTTTTATTCAGATGGCCATCCTCCGAAGCGCAATGTGTGATCTGTGGCTGTTGCTGATTTTCAGTACATGCGCTCTTTGGAAGCGGACCGTGGCGGAACCAGGCGCCGGGATGCGCACTTGGGACAGGTTCAGTAAACTGCCTTATCCAGAGGATAAAGCATTTTTGTACGACACCTTCCCCGAGGGCTTCATATGGGCCGTGGGCACCGCCGCATATCAAGTGGAGGGCGCTTGGCAAAAGGACGGCAAGGGCAAGTCGGTTTGGGACACGTTCACTCGCGCCGGGAGTCGTGTGGTCACGGGTGATGTGGGCAGTGACAGTTATCACAATTTGGCTGGAGATCTGCGGGCGCTCCAGCAGCTCGGCGTCACACACTACCGCTTCTCTCTGTCCTGGTCGCGGATTTTCGCTAATGGCACTAGAAGTACTTACAACTCCAAGGGAGTTGAATATTACAAGAGTCTCATCCTTGGACTGAAGAGGAGCAGAGTGGAGCCCGTGGTGACTCTGTATCACTGGGATTTACCGGAGAGCCTGCAGAACGCGTACGGAGGCTGGAGCAACCCTGTGCTTGTGGATCTGTTCAGGGATTACGCAGATTTTTGCTTCCAAACCTTCGGCGCAGATGTGAAGTTTTGGATCACAATGGACAATCCGTTTGTCGTGGCCTGGCACGGATATGGGACAGGAGTTGTGGCACCTGGGATTAAAAACGATCCAGATTTGCCTTTTAGAGTCGGTCATAATCTTTTAAAGGTAATACACAATGCAGTGAACAATGCACAATGCAGTCATGTTGGACGTTTGGGGGACAAAGTTAGGGAGGCCAGATTAAGATGGTTTGGACATGTTCAGAGGAGGGAGAGTGAGTATATTGGTAGGAGAATGTTGGACATGGGGCTGCCAGGCAGGAGGCAAAGAGGAAGGCCAAAGAGGAGGTATATGGATGGAATTAATGAGGATATGAAGCTAGTGGGTGCAAGTGTTGAGGATGCAGAAGATAGGGATAGGTGGAGAGAGATGATTCGCTGTGGCGACCCCTGAAGGGAAAAGCCGAAAGAAGAAGAAGACACAATGCAGTGAACATACACAATGCAGAAGAAATCAGCATGTTACTCAGCTGTTTGGTGGATGCAGTGTTCATTATAATAGGGTTTGAGCTCTGGAGACACGATTCTGACCTGGTACTGATATTCTCTCAACAACCACCAATCTATTGGAAGCTTCTGTTGTCCACTCATATTGAAAAGCAGAGCAGAAATAGATCTTGCTTTCAGATATGTTGTACTGTTACATACTATCACTTGCAAGATCTGTGTTATCTATCTATCTATCTATCTATCTATCTATCTATCTATCTATCTATCTATCTATCTATCTATCTATCTATCTATCTATCTATCTATACCTCAGTGGATGAACCATTGTCTGATATTTTGTAGAATTGGCTAGGAAGAAGTCTCAGATCACTCAGAAGTACTCCAGCTTTACGGTAATCTTCACCTGGCTTTGGATCTGAATCCAGTTCTAAACATGGTAAAAATGTTTAGCAGTAGTGTATTACGGGCCACTTCTGTATCATTTTTTTCTAAGTTCACGTGGGCCAAATGGCTTTGTGTCTAACACATCCACCATAACACTTCCTTCTGATTAGCTGAACTATTTGGATTATATACATGCTTATACAATATACATTTTGTGCACTCTACTACCTCTGCTGATGCTGTGTGTAAAAAGAGTTCATTTTAAATGGAAATATCACAATACATGATATGAACAACAAATGAAATTCACCAGTATTATTTATTGTGATGTTCAAGACATCGATATTCTGTATCATGCCAAATGAGCACTCTGTGAATCTTTTAACTAAAATGTTTACCAGATTTATACAGTAAGTGTATACAACATATATGACACCAGAAATTTGTGTAAATAAATTAGATCTTTTCTCACACACTCTGTAAAATCATGATGAACTGTCATCTGACCAATTTGCCTCTCACTGTCCTACACCAGGCTCATGCTGCAGCATGGCATGTATATGACGAGCGCTATCGTGCCCAACAGGGAGGGAAAGTGTCCATAGCTCTGGCTTCCCATTGGATCAAACCGAGCAGGACGAGGCAGGAGAGCCGGCGGGCTTGTCAGTGCTCGCTTAACTTCGTTCTGGGTTGGTTTGCTCATCCTCTGTTTGTAAATGGAGATTACCCACCATGCATGAAGCACAACCTCACATACAGACTACCATCATTTACCCAGGCAGAGAAGGAGTATGTTAATGGAACAGCCGATTTCTTTGCCCTGTCTCATGGGCCTGCTCTCAGTTTCCAGCTGATTAACGACAGCCTGCGCTTTGGGCAGATTGAGGATCTGGATCTACGCATGCTGCTCTTCTGGGTTCACTCAGAGTACAACAAACCTCCCATCTTTGTGGTTGAAAGCGGCTGGTTTGTCCATGGCAATACCAAAACAAAGGATGCCAAGCAGATGTATTACCTCAAACGTTTCATAGTGGAGACTCTGAAGGGTAGGTGAATAGGAGCAGAAATTTACTTAATTAACCTAAACACGGCTCTCACTTTTTGGGCTCTGAAAAAGTCAAAAGGGTGTATTGAACTGACTGTGGCTGACTCTAGCTAGTCAAAACAGTTAAATTATTTTTAGTTTTTATTTTCCACTTTCAAAGATGTAATCTGTCACTGGCTATATAGTTTTAAAAAAAAGAGTAAACATTCATCCACAGTGAAAGCACAAATCAGTCAAAATCTTGTAAAGCCTTAATCTTCGAATTATAAGATTGTATTTTGGTCAAGAACTGTTTAGTGACAAATTTTGACACATTCTAGCTAGCAACCCCTTTAACCCCTACATGCTTTAATGATGTTATCTATCAGTTTGGCCATCAACACTAAATAACTTAAATCTGAATGTAAACGTTTGCATACAAACACATTTTCTTAGGTATAATATTTTAAAACCTTTGACTCATGGTATTACTAGAAATGAACAAAAGCTTAAATACCACAGCAACTATTTTTCTAATAAAAATCACACTACAGAAGAGGAAGAGTACCATACATGCTCACGAGGTACTGCTAAAATAATACTTTAATGAATTCATTTTCAGGGCTTTCACTGTTTTCCCCATTTTTATTTTGTATTTCCACGAGCCATTGTGTTGTTTCAACACTTGCCATGAATCTGATCATGTACCAGTCCAACAGTAGGCATGTACAAATAACCATAGCTGATGTCTTAGTATATAATTAGTATAAAGTCCTACAAAATGTAAGTGCGTTTTTAAAATGTCACACTTTAATTAAACCATGAACACATAGTGATGTACTTTCTTCTTGTTACTGACTCTTTTCAGCAATTCGACTGGATAAAGTGAATGTGTTTGGATATACCGCCTGGTCATTGCTCGATGGCTTTGAGTGGCATCGGGAGTATGGAATACGGCGTGGTCTTTACTACGTAGACTTCAAATCTGATCACCTGACGAGAGAGCCGAAGACCTCAGCCATGTTTTATAGCAAACTGATCGAGAAGAATGGCTTCCCTCAGCTCGCAGAGAACAGGCCTCTTGTTGGAGTTTTTCCATGTGATTTCACATGGGGAGTAGCTGCAAACTCCATACAGGTACAGAACAATGTGATTTATTTAAATCATACCTTAATTAAAGAAAAAAATTCTTTTACTGGCTATATCACTGCACTTTCTGGTACAATTTTTAAGGTTTAAATCGTTCTAAAATGCAAATCTAAAAAAACAAACAAACAAAAAACTTTTAACATTTATTTACACAGACTATCGGTCGCACAGTTTGATTACTTATAGATCATTTACATAAGGTGTGTCTTTAAACACTTCATATTTTGCCCCTGCACACAGCAGGCATTTTATTGATATTTTTATTGCACAATATCATTAATAAAAATGAAAAGGATGTTAAAAGTTCAGAAAATTTTTATTAAGGCTAGTGTTAAGGCTACAGTTTAAGGCACAAGGTTAACGCACATTGTTACTATATTTTTTTAGAGTTGTAACAGACTTTGTTAAATGCCCTACTTAAGTCATCTATGAAACACACATTAACTAAAACTTCCGTATACTTTGACCTTGGATCAAGTGAAGAACTGAAAAACAAACTTCTGAGACATAGTTTGTGGTATGCTATTTAACCACCAGGCTTCAGCACTAGTTAATTATATGCAACATATTAAGGCAGACTGTAACTTTAAAGTAAACATTTGGTTGCTGAGTGTGTTAAAAGCTGTTTGAAATTAAGGGGAAGTCGATATTAATACATTTTAAAAAGTATATTAATATGGATACACTTATAAAATACCCTGCTATTTACAAAATATTGGCAATAATTTGTCTAAATACATAATGTTGGCCATTGAAACCCATGAGTTCTGCAAAAACTGTCTGTCTGTCTTTCTATCTGTGTTAAGCTTGGGCTTTTCTTGGGCTCTTCTTCAGTTAGATCAAGTTATCCTTGAGCACATGCAGAAAAATCTAAATTGCAAACAGCACTGAAAATTCCAAATTGGGCAAAATTGACTGCATCCTTAATTGTAAAATCCTAAGCTGCTTAATTCTGTACAAGTCAGATAATGAATGTGTTAGTGTAAACATGTAAATACATGTAAATATACTCACTACTGATGCGGGCTGAACTTTATCTGTTTTTAGAGTTTGATTCTACTTTAAATACGAACCCTTGTTGCATACAGTTTGTTCACCTCACTGACCATGTCATTATGGCTTTTATGAGTAGAAAGATTCAAAGGTCGGAAAGGAGAACCCAGTCTCCATGCATGATACTGAGTGTTCCTCTGTGACCTAGTTTCACTGCCAAAAACTAAACTCCAAACAAAATGGATTCTAATCTATAACAGTGATGTCAGCTCGATGCTATATAAAGGTTTAGTTTTAACTATTCTCACATACCACAAGTGTGTGGAAAAAAAGGTAGAATACAAAATTCTACAAGGCTGTGAATTTCAGGACTGCAGAGTGACACCCCAACTCATACACCTTGTAATATATTCTTATAATCTTAATTGTAGATAAAATTTTACAATATTTATATAAGTTGAAATGAATTCATTTTTAATCTGTTTATTTCAGCTTGGTTTTAAATAACTTGTTTACTACTTTCTAGAAAGTTAAGGATTTTCTTATAAAATATTCACACTTTAATAACGAAAAAAAAATGTCCTTACTGTCAAGTCACACCCACATTTTTTACACAATGTGCAAATGAGCGACAAATACGGTACATGGCCAAAAGTATGTGGTCACCTGATCATCACTTTCCATAACCATGTCTATTAACATGGACTTCCCTTCAATTCTTGGCTTTGTACAGGCCACTTTCCAATCTTATGGCAATAGTTTGAGGAAGGTCCATATACAATGAAAACCAACATAACTTAATATGGTGTTAGGTTACAGAACAGAACAGATAGTACGAGTTACTTTTATGTTAAAGTGTTGTGGTTAATGTTTAAAATTTCAAAATTGGAAAATTTTAAGAGATTTCCATTTTTCTCTATCATTTTTTGTCCTGTATTGCTGGCACCTTGTGAGCGAACATGCCTGGAAAACAGCCACACATCATAACAGAGCCATCAGTTTTTTCCTTTCAGTTGTCTTCTGTCTGTATATTCGGACCTTTTTGGCAGGTCCTTAATTCTTAATATAATATTCAAATATACTGTTTAATATGCTAATGTGGTTTGACAATGTATATATGTGAACAGGTGGAGACCACACCTATGCAGTTTGTTGACTCGAGTGTGTATGTCTGGAACATCTCAGACAACGGAAAACTGAAAAAGCTGGAGGGTGTGGAAATTCCCATGCATAGAAGGCGCCATTGTGCTGACTTTGCTGCAATTCGACAACAAGTATCAGAGATCCAACACATGCATGTTTCCCATTTCCACTTCTCCCTCAACTGGTCCTCAATAGTCCCCACAGGCAGTGTATCAGAAGCTAACAACACTTTGCTAAGCTATTACCACTGCTTTGTAAGTGAGCTCCAGAGGGCCAACATCACCCCAGTGGTCACTCTTTGGCACCACACTGGAAAACTGTCCAGTCTGCCTGTACCACTGAAGAACAACAGAGGTTGGCAAAGTGAAGAGACAGTGCAGGCCTTTGCTAGTTATGCTAGGCTGTGTTTTCAAAGGCTTGGAGATCACGTTAAGTTATGGATCACACTGAATGAACCTAATGACGAAGACCTTGGCTATGCAGTTGGCCATCAGTTGCTTCGCGCCCATGCTCTAGCCTGGCATGTGTATGACAGCGAGTTTCGCCAGTCACAAGGTGGTAAAGCCTCTTTGGTGCTGCATATGGACTGGGTTGAACCTGCATTCTCTTTCAACCGAGAAGACGTGGCCCCTGCGAAACGAGTTCTGGATCTACGTGTAGGATGGTTTGCCGAACCCATCTTTGGCAGTGGAGACTATCCACCAGTGATGCGCCAGTGGCTACAGCAGCGAAACCCTATCGACCTATTCAACTACCACTTACCCACATTCAGTGAAGAGGATCAACAACTAGTCAAAGGCACCTATGACTTCTTTGCCCTCAGTCATTTTACAACCTCCATGGTGTATGATGAAGTGGAGGATAAATATTTGTTCAAGGACACATTAGAGGTACAGCTAATTTCAGATGTAACCTGGATAATGTCTCCAAGGCGTAACTCTCCAGTGGTTCCTTGGGGTCTACGCAAAGCACTCAACTGGGTTGCTTCACATTACAAAAGTGTGCCCATTTATGTCATGGCCAATGGGGTTCAAGAAGACATAGCCAGATTCAAAGACAGTCTACGGGTTTACTATCTGTACAACTATGTCAATGAGGCCTTAAAAGGTAAGATCATCCATACTGCAGAATATTTTCTCAATATTAGGTGTTTAAGGTGTAACATGAATAAAAATAGATTATATGCTGTAACATTTTGAGGCTTAGTTTGATGAGGGATGGTTCACTCAGTACTATTGGAGTACACAAAGTTTACATCAGAAGACAAACACCATCAAAGCCAATTAATCATTACACAGCACAGTACAGGCTTAGTTTACTGACCTTCAGTGAGACTCTGAACACTGATGTGAGCCACAGAAACATTTCACAATGGCATATGACCTATATTGGGAAAATATTTAAACAACTCCTTAGTAGATTTCTTATCTTGTTTATTTGCTAACAATCCAGTTATATCAATATAACTCAGCTCAGATTAGGGCTTATTAATAGTTTTTCAACTGTCTGTTTTCTTTTCCAGCATACGCACTGGATGGGGTCAATTTGAAAGGCTACTTTGCTTATGCGTTTAATGACCGGCACGACCCTGGCTTTGGCATGTATGGCCACGTGCAGGAGGAGAACATAGTGAAATCCTCTCTAACACACTACAGAAAAATTATTGACAATAATGGGTTCCCAGTCCCCGGTAGTGCCCCACAACACTGTCCCCACACACCTGAACACACACCTGAATGCACACCTGTGTGTAATGTGCTGGCCAAACGCCCTGTTGTAGGCTTCATCTCTTTGGTTGCTTCTGCCATGCTAATTACTATAGGTGTTGTTATATACTATTGCATGCAAAGACCTAAGTAACTAAGAGTCTGTGATTTGGGTTAGTTAAAGCTATGGTGCAAGAGGAATTGCTACCTATTACGCACATTATATATTGAAAAGTTTTTTAAGTCAAAGATTGTAGGATTCTTTATCAAATCTTACATATTTGTATATGTAGACACACAACTAACAGACACAAGTATTTGCAATCCAACCAATACTAAGTGCTTATTATTAAGTGCCCAGAGGTGTCACAAGTGGCTTCTCAGCTGGCATACAGACTATATATAGTCAAGAATTCCTACTGCCCTTAATTTCCATTCATGTCCTAGAATGGTCTTGATGTGTTAGCTTGCATATTTTGTAGAGAAAACATGCAGCACTTTAATAAGCGTATCTATTGTTCTGAATATCTGTACTGAATTTATTACATGAAAAAAGTGGGCTGAATTTTTGTTAGGTGTTATATTTTGTGAAAAATTCTATGGAAAAAAAAAATAAAGACGTTCTACACTCCACTAAAAGTAGAAATAAAATTACTTGTCACACTGTTTCAAGGTTCAAATATCTGAGGCATGACAAAAAGTCTACACTAATTAGTCTTTACTTAATCCACCCAAAACTCTCCAGCCCCCATTTTTCTAACTTACCTGTCTAAATACACTGTTAACATGAACACAAACATCAAAATCTTAACAAAGGTTATGTTTATTACAGAGAAAATTTGTAGATATTTTAGAGCCAAAACAAAAATATAAAAAGATGATGGAGAGGAATCAGAACATGAAGTTGTCAAGTCCATCCTCCATAAACTTCTTATAGATAGCCATGAATTTTGCCACAAAGGCCTCCAGGTGGTAAATGGCTTTGCTGCCCAGCTGTAGTCTGTGTTCATAATAAGCTGCCATTTGAGCCACATCAGGTTTCAGATGGCCATCACAGTTACTGAGCAGCTCAGTCACAAGCCCCTAAATAGTGAATACACACAAAATGAACTTGAAGTTAATTATTTTAAGAAGATTTATGCAGCTCTGAACTGGTAAGCGCATAAAAGGGGGTGATATGATTAGAATTAGACAGATAATACCTTCATGATGATTTCTGCCGGAATGCAGTGAGTTAGTAGTTCATAAAGTCTTGCCCGAACCTCCAAAAGTCTTGAATGAAAGGAACAAATTAAGATTTCAATTAAACACATAATAGCCATAAAATGGGAAACATTTAATCATTAAGTCCAACAGCTTAAAAATAGCATTAAAACAGCTTTTAAACATCCCAAGGAAACATGTTTAAATCCTTGTTAATCCTGGGCAAAAATGCAGGGTTAACCAGCAAAAGTCAACAAAACCCTATTCCTTACTGACATCAAATTTTTTAAATTTTGTTCAAAGTGTTTTTTGAAATTCCCATGACAAATTGCTGAAACCCTACAGTACACGCTACTTCTTCAGACACCAACTGAGGCATGAGCAAGCTGGTGGTAGCTTGTTAACTAATGAGCTTGCACAGATGACGCATGATAGTGGAATAACAGAAGGCAGGGCCAGTTAAGTGTTTTATTAGTTAAGTGTAATATTATTCACGCCTGGGTAGTGTTTCTTGTTAGTCCGTTTTGAAACTATTTAGTTAGGTATCCAGGCAACTTTTACTTGTATGTAGGGCTCACTAATGAATTTATCATTTGTCCACTGATGAATACCATCACACATAATTGTAATAGTTCCAAGACCCCAAGTTGGCTTGGTAGTGGCACCAGTTAGACATACAGTACTAACCTTTGTGGGCTCTGCTGACTGATGATGGCATTAGCCGTCTCTCTGAGGTACACTTCCCAGTCTGTTTCAGGAATGTCCTGATCCGCAGAAAAAGGATACCTGAGGACAGTTACAAAAAAAGATCAGTTTTCACACTGCAGCAGGACTGTTAAACAAATGATATGATGTCTGCAGTTTCCTTCAATCAAAATATAACAAGTTTTGAGAAACATACATAAATCAGTTTCACAACAATGATCTATATCCAGTCTTGCTCCTGTCACAATTATTGGCTTTCACTCACTGTTGCACTCGACACGCCTCGCACATGAGTAGAGCTTTGCGAAGGTTGCGGCCTGACTTCTCTGTGATCTGTCTGGCCAGCTCAGCTGGGAGAAGAAGCCCTTCCTTTTTGCACACACCCATAAGAACACTGCACACCTGAAACACAGAATGAGACTGAACTGAAAAGTCACACACACAAAACGTGCAAAAGTGATAAGGGAGCTGCATTCTGACCTCTACCATGCTGTAACTACATAGTGTGCTGTGGTTTAACTATATTGTTGCATAATGATGAAATAAGGATGTCAAGAGATTCTGTGATAATGAAATCAGTCATTTACTATTTTTACCATAACAATGCTAATAAAAAGTTAAGCAACAAGTAAAATAGAGACTTGAGCAATATGCAAAATATGTTTATATGAAATAGCTTTCTGTGGGGACATATTTTACACATGGATGTGTTAGAATTGTCCCATTCATGACATCTCACAGATAATAAACTCAGAGAAGCTGCATTAGTTGTATTAACATGAAATATCATTTATAGCAGATAAATATCATTTATAGCAGATATTCATAGTCATCTAAAAATCAGTCTTATTTCACCCACACAGCAGGCTTGTGAAAGCAACCTGTCTGGCTTTCTACCTCTAGCAAAACATAAAAGCCTGTTTTGTCCCATGATAGTTTGAGGGGTTAGTGTAGTTACCTCCTCAGTGCTGGGTAGTGGCACTCTCACAGCCAGGCACCTGCTCCTGATTGGAGAGATCACTTTAGAGGTGGAGTTGCAACACAGGATGAGGCGACAGGTGGCCATGTACTTCTCCATGGTCCGGCGAAGGGCATGCTGTGCATCTTTGGTGAGCCGGTCCACCTCTGTCAGCAGCACCACTGCAGATACAAGGAGCACGTGAGACATTCAACACTTCTACACATTACAAAAGAATAATTATAGATATCCAGGCACTGTTAAAATCAGTAGGACACACTAAAGAGCAGCAAAAGGTAAGAATACAGATAAGCAGTACATATGTAGTATGTCTATCACCAATAGTGATAAACATGCAAACTCTATGTTAAATACAGTTAAAAATGAAATTCTAGTCTGACCTTTAAACTCTCTCTGCGTGCTGGATTGGATCTGCTGTGACTGAGCCACTGTTTTGATCAGCTCTTGGATGACGACACGGTCACTATTCCCTGCATCACTACAAAACCAGGCACACCAATGGATCAGGCACCAATCAAACCATGAGAATAAAATAATGGCACCCTGAGTGAGTGTCAGCTTACCTTGGATTCACCTCCAAATGGTAATTACTAGCAATTGTGTTGATTTCAATCTTTTTTTTAGATGGAGCCTGTATGGGGAAGTATTTATCAATAATCAGAAGCATGCACTGAATTGACATGTTTAGTTACTGTTGATTTACAGATTTAATCAGCAGTTACATCCCCAAGCATTTAATACTTTTGAGAGGAGTTTTCAGAACATAAGGATAGTGCTTACTACAATGGACTGGTGTTCAATACGGAGTTTCTCCACCCCAGCACCATACAGCTCACGGAGAAGACACATGATTCTTGTCTTTTTGCCAGCGCCAGATGGACCATAAACAAGCAGGTGCGGGAAATCGCCACATTGTACCTGAATAAAACATTTAAGCACACTTATGGCCATTTGCGAAATATTATTAGTTCTAAAGATATGTAAAGAAATGCCTTGCGATCTATAATTGTACTTGATATTGAACTTCTGGCAAATGTACCAACAAAAGGATAAAAAAAAAATATATTTTTTAAATGGTCACATTTTAGCGTCCTTCATTCGTGATCGAGGACATTTAGCAAGTCTTTAATCATCATTGTATAGTTAACAAAGTACTGGCATTTCACTGAAGATGAAAAACAGAATGGATCAAGTGAAAGACACAATTTGGTTTAAAATAAATATGAAGCACAAATCCTTTTTTAAAGTGAACTGGGAGAATACTGAATCTTTTTTTCCTCCGTATCAATTCTTATATTTCTCGAACTTGCTGCAATTCCACAAGCAGAGGGTACAAGAGGACAAATTTATATTATTGATTAGCTTTTGATGGTTCATCCATCATAAAAGATTGAAGGATAGAAAACCTAGTTTTCAAACTTATTATATTTATGTATTGATTTATACCAACAGTGTACAAGTTATTGCTTTAATTGTAATTTACACTGACCCCGTGCATTGCAGATTTTGCTTTGTTTAATATGTGAAGCATTTTAGTTCGCACCTTCATCTACAGTATGCTAGAGCTGGATCTGTTGTAACTTGGCATAACAAAAAAAGTGACAAACAAAAATCTTCGGAAAAGTTATTATGTTCCTATCCTAACACACATGTACAATAAAAAAAAAAAAGCCTCAGCTGTGCAATTTGAAGCTAGTTAGTTTAAACGGGTTAGTTTTTTTATTAATATAAGAGAAAGAAACGGTAGCCTTTGATGCAACAGCCACCTAATAAGCTCATATACAATTTTCTCTATTTTTAATTGCCAGTCCCGGAACAGTTTATTATAACTTATTATTGTATGGAAGCAGCGCTTTACATAACTGATATTTCATGTATCTTATCTTGTTACAGAGCATACACAAACTAGCTAACACTCTAGCTAACACTCTAGCTAGCACTCTAGCTAGCACTCTAGCTAACACTCTAGCTAACCAGTAAATGCACCGGGCGTTGTGCAGTCCTTACCAGATTTTTTAGCTGATTTGCTTGTTCTTTGTGATAATCCAGCTTCGCCAGAGATGTTGGTCTGTACTTATCAACCCACAAACTCATGTTGTTTTAGAGACGAGTGAAAATAGTTATAAAATAGTTATATTTGTATATTTGCGCGCTCTGATTGCTACTCCCGCGAAATAAGACAAACCTGCGCGCGCGCACAGCTGTCACAGGGATGTAGTACGGAAAACGCCGAGGGACATGTCAATGCGTTTGGTAATAGTAGCACGTAACACACTACGGACTACGTACATATGGCGTAACACTACGGGATAAGGTAATCTGGTGGTCAGTTTATTGGTTGTTGGGAACAGTGGTGGTCACTGACTGGTCAATAGGAACTCTGGCTCATGCAAGTGCAAAAATCTAAGTCAGGCTACTAATACAGATCTTCTTTTAAATGAAATGAAACTTTCAATGGTAATACTTAGTGTGTATGAGCAGATATATAGACATTTTGGTAATGTGGGCTTGATTTATGATATCCTTAAGGGAGGGCTGTTTATTATTATTTAATAATCTGTTCATGAGTCATCCGAACTGAGTGAACTTGTCATGTAAAATAATGTTTAGGGTACATTTGTTATATGTAAGTTATCAACATGCAGGTATTGTTTAAATAACAGTAGAACATGTTGAAATGTAAAATCACTATGTGCATTGTGTAATTGAAATGTAAACATATTGTTGCCCGAAAGCTTTACTATTCGCCTCTATAGGCAGATATTTTGAATAATGGACAAGGGTCTTTTCCTTATTTAGTCTCTTCCAAGCAGGGAAGCTACAGAGTCTGGACTATTTGCAATATTGGTCAATAATAATATAGTCAATAATATTTTGAATATGGTGAAATATATTAGTGCAAGGCAGCGGTGAGACCGGCCATGCTGTATGGTTTAGAGACAGTGTCACTGAGGAAGAGACAGGAGTCAGAGCTAGAGGTAGCAGAGCTGAAGATGTTGAGGTTCTCTTTGGGAGTGACAAGATTGGACAGGATTAGGAACGAGTACATCAGAGGGACAGCTCATGTTGGACGTTTGGGGGACAAAATTAGGGAGGCCAGATTAAGATGGTTTGGACATGTTCAGAGGAGGGAGAGTGAGTATATTGGTAGGAGAATGTTGGACATGGAGCTGCCAGGCAGGAGGCAAAGAGGAAGGCCAAAGAGGAGGTATATGGATGGAATTAATGAGGATATGAAGCTAGTGGGTGCAAGTGTTGAAGATGCAGAAGATAGGGATAGGTGGAAAGAGATGATTCGCTGTGGCGAAAGAAGAAGAAGAAGTAGAAGAAGAAGATATTAAATAATAAATACTATTAAATACTATATGTTATGACCTTTTGTGATTTATATAAACTGTAGGAAAAGATAAGCATACTGAGTTTTCATACATTTTTACTATACTTAAAATTCAGTAGTAATGCAATTGTAATGCTTATAAAATATGGTTTAATTTAACTCTAACACTCTAGGAATATCTATGCATCATAGTATATTCAAAGCACACTGAAATATACTTAAAATAAATCTGTTTCAGCATGGTTAAGTGAAAGCATGTTTTAATGAACCTTTTTAAATTCATATTTATATGCACTTAAAAAAAAATAATGGTATTCTATCAAAATGTGAAAATGACCACAGATTAAAATGCTGGGACTGAACGGGTAGGGAACTGTAAGTTCATGACCCAACATATCCACATGCTTGATGAGACTAACAAGCTCAAGGTCAGGATGTTTTTGACACTTTGTCTAGTTTAATAGCCTGCAGGAATGCATAGTGAATGTCTAAGATGTAAACAAGCAAAGGCTACAGCAGGGGCAGAGCTTTTTCTTAAAAAGCCCCACAGTTATGGAACAGCCTTCCAATTAGTGTTCGGGATTAAGACACAGTCTCAATGTTTAAGTCTACGCTGAAGACACATTTGTTCAGTCAAGCCTTCAATGTATATTTTTTCGTAGGTAAAGGAGCAGATCTGGAAGGTTCATGGGCATAGAGTGCTTGGTGTACTGAGATGTTTGGATGCTGTCGCCTTACCACCCTCACAAGTTGCTCAGGTTTGCTGACTGTGAAGTGGTTGGATGCTTTATGTCGCAGGAAGCCTTCATGTCTGTGACCTTCTGGCTCTCCCTTTCAGTTATGCTGTCATAGCTAGTTCTGCCGGAGTCCCTGCCTGCACTTTACACATAATCTACATTGTCTTTAAACAACACATGATCACAAGCATACTTAATCTCTCTCCCTCTCTCTCTCTCTCTCTCTCTCTCTCTCTCTGTCTCTGTGTCTTTCTCTGTTGAGCTGTACGTCCCACCCCCAGTGTTCTGAGTTTCCAGTGTGACCACTCGCTCTACCCCTGGTCGGAGTCTCGTCGCTTGGTGGTCTCCACTGATGCTGTGGATGGATCTGTGTGGAGACCTGTGACCTGTAGACAGCCGTGGACAGAGCCACTTGGGGACTATAACACCGTCACCGATCTGCTGTTACATCTGTCAGCTTTTGACAGCAAGGAATTAGTGTCTATAATGAACTCAGAAACTACATTGACCTAATAGTTCCTCATGGGCCCTTGATTGCTGTTGTAGAAAGGACACTATTTACATTTACATTATTTACTGTCCAGTGTCACCCAAATGAGGATGGGTTCCCTTCTGAGTCTGGTTCCTCCCAAGATTTCTTCCTCATATCATCACAGGGAGTTTTTCCTTGACACCATCGCCGCAGACTTGCTCATTAGGGATAAATAGGGATAAAATAGTTTAATAATTTAATGATTATTTTTTGCCTCTCCTTTCTGTTTCTCTATTTTTGTAAAGCTGCTTTGAGACATTGTCCATTGTAAAAGGCGCTATACAAATAAATTGAATCGAATTGAATTGAATTAAACATGCTGAACATCGCTGCTATAATTTGTGGTGAGTGGTATAGAGTCTTTTTGCCCTGGAACATTACAGTATTATCTGTACACTATGTGAGACTCCACTTGCACAGATTCCTCCAACACCATTTTAAAATACTATTGCATTAAACTGCTCAAACCTTCTCTCTGGCACAGACATTTATCTGAAATGTTGTGCACAGTAACTTAACAAAGTAGCTATGTACACTATCTATCAAAAGTTTTCATACATCTGTAGTAGGCAAAAAAGAATGTATTATATTATAGCAAGCTTTGTTGAACTATGTTCTGTGTTTTAACATAGGTGATTTACTATCATTACTTTACACACCTGTCCCCTTCTTAGTGGGAGGCACAGTAGTGGATATTTTCATATTTTCAGCCTCATCTGAAATGAGAGAGCAGAAATATCCATGTAGGTGCTAGTCATGGTTCAGTCCACCACACCTGGTGATGAACTAAGCAACTGACAGGGTGATGAATTGCGTGTCTATGCACAGATGGCATGTCACCCTTACACTGGGCTTTTCAACAATGTGTTGTTGTTGGTTTTTATCCACAACTCATCACTTTTTGCAGTTCAGAGTAAAAACAAGACATACCAGACCACACACTGTATACAATATAGACACTTTACACATGATTAGTGTACACTTTACAACTGATGGGTTCAAATAAGTACAAGATTACCTGCCAAGGTATCCATGAACATTCTTGCTTGCTTTTATTCTTCAGTACAACCCAGGATATACGCATAAAGGTTGTATATTTTTGGGGTCGGGTTTGTGTATTGTCTTCAGCATATATGAATAACTTTAGTTTTAAAATTATAGGACTGGACTTTGTATTAAACTGCCAAAATCTCACAACCTTTATGTTGGTGCAGGCTTATATACTTTTCTCAGGGTTTTTCCTGTTAATTTCACTGTAGTTAAAAACTTAAGACAAAGTAGTATGTGGTCTAACTGAATATTGGTGATGTTATTCAGTGTAACTGTTTAATTGCATATCTGAATCTTGCTTTTATTCAACAACTGTATAAACAAGAATTGAATTTCTAGTAAGTGACATTTTAGACATGACATAGCCAAATATACTGTTTATTATTTTGCTCTGCCTGTTGAAACAGATCCCTAAGAAGCTGCACGTTTATAGCACGTTGGTTAACTGGCTAGCTAGCTCACATTGATTTGTTCATTTTTGTTAAAGGTGTTCTGAGAAAACTGGAGTCCCTTCTTTCTTTTCATCTTCTTCTGATCAGCTTTTGTACCTTAAGTCAAAAGTTATATTCTTGAAAAGAATTATTGACCATGTTTGTTGATGGTAAATGGACTTGTAAATGCCGAACACAGATGAGCGGAGTGATACACGCTGTGACATGTCCCAGTGAGGTTATAGGAAATATTAGCACTCTTGGTACATCATTCAACCCATCAAAGTAGTGGACCTGAACTAACTGTTGTATAGTGCAATACAAATAATTACAGTAGAAAGCAAAATTTCATGGGGTTTACATGGGGACTTACCAAATTGCTTTTTTGCACATAAATACCATGCTTATCTGTCAGGAAGGTTACTCTATATATCTGCAATATTTAAACATTTAGTTTTGTGTTGGAACAGATCGCTGCTTCAAAGCCCTGGACCATACATTTCATAAATGTTTTCAAGAAGTTATAATCCCTTCAAGGAGTATAAACATTTATGGAGTTATAATCCCTTCTCATCCAAGCTGTGTTGTCTTTATAGCATAAATAAAGCAGAAGGTTTGGGGAACACGTTGTAGCATATTTAAATTTTATTCTAAAATATAATTAACTGCTAATAGGTTATAGTGCTGTTTGTTAGCAGTGTACTAATTCATGCAGCACGGTTTCCATACATCTCTTACAGTGCATGTTGCAGCAGGTTGTAAGGCAGAGGGGTGTGTGTGTGTGTGTGTGTGTGTGTGTGTGTGTGTGTGTGTGTGTGTGTGTGTGTGTGTGTGTGTGTGTGTGTCTGAGTGAAGCTAGAATTTCATATCCTATTTGGCATAAACAACATGGTGTCTCTTATCAGATAATAACGCTAATGCATGTGAAATGGAAAATGTCGGCAAAATATTGTTATACTGTCAGAGGAATCTCTGTCCACCAGAAATGGAATGGAAACTACTATTACAGCTTTAAGTGTGTGAAGTTCCAAGGCTGAGGCATCACAGGAGTACTTTTCAGGTGAGGATAGTGCAGAGGAATTTTAAATGTATGAATCATTTTGATTCACATGGAGTCTGGATCATGTGTAACACTGCTGTTCTTCAGAGCCGTTAAGTATAATACTTTTTTTTTTTAATGTAGTACTTTGTGTATAACTTTGTGTATAACTGATATATACATATACATATATATATATATATATATATATATATATATATATATATATATATATATATATATATATATATATATATATATATATATATATATATATATATATTGTATTTGTTTATTTGGCGGACGATTTAAGCCTAAAGAAGTCAATCAAAATATACGAAAAATGATATATATCAAATGATAGAACTTTACTTGTGATTGAGATTATTGCAAAATAGAAATAGTTTTATTTCAGGAAAGCTCATAGTCTTCGGCACATAAAATGCCTAAGTTTCACCATGTGAAGGATTTTCACAGGCTGTTATTGATATACACATACTGCTACAAAAACATGAAGGTAAATATAAAGCAAAAACATGTTGATGTTTCATGTAAAGTTTGATTTGCATAACTGTTAGTTATCTCTCTCTCTCTCTCTCTCTCTCTCCCTCTCTCCCTCCTCCCACCCCCCACCCCCCCACCTTTAGGCCACACTGCCTCCTTCCCTGGAAGAGTCTCCTCCTATCTGTGAAGGTACTTATGTTGATGTGTCTCCTTTAGCACAGATAGATTCAGAAACACAGCATTTACAACCAGATATTTGAATGTAAAGGTTTCTGTCTTATTTGCAGTGGCTTTCTAAATGGACCTAATATCATCTTATGGACTGTTGAAGATTCAGGTAACCAGTACTCATTCTGTTGCGTACAGCACTGTTATCTTTGTCATTGCTGAAATGTGCACTATGTGGGTGGCTTGGACATTGGCTTGGGCTTAAATTCTATGCTGACTGCCATGTGTGTGTATATATATATATATATATATATATATATATTTTAAAGATATCTTTGGATAAAATGGTTTTGGATCCACAGCACCACATGCAAATCCTCCCAGACATTAGCAGTGATAACTCGTCCTGACATATCCAGGCTTGAGAGCAGGTGGTGATTACAGAAGTCTGAATTATAATTATGCACAGAATATCTAATAAGCGCTTCAACAGAATGGAAATTGGGCTTTTCACAACATGTTTTGGTTGAACTAAGGATAAAAAGGTAATGCAAGCACCAGAATATATCTCATCATTCTTTTGTTTGCAGGTTTCAGATCAACCAATATTTTCTCGTCTAAAGGTTTTTGGAAGTATTTTAGCTTAACTGTAAGAACTAACTTTGAACTGAGCAGGATGTATGCCTTTAGCAGCTCTGTAGTGGCTCTTCCATTTCCCCAGAAATCCCAGACTGTCCCAGGAACAGCCTTGAGCCACCAGCAAGGAGAAGTTTTACCCCAATCTGTTCCACTTAGCCTCCAGAATATGGGTGCTAAATCATTCTGGGACATCGGCAAGCTCTGTGACCCAAGAAACCTTGTCCTGGAAGAGGTTTCACGGCCACTGCCCCGTATTATAAAACATAAGCCAAGCGCAATTGTTTTCTCAGACAAGAATGAATCAGTACAGTACAATGATCTTGTCAGACCTGAACACAAACTCTTCAGTTATGAGAGTTCAGATGGAGGGTCACCCTCAGGACAGGGTGACGATGATGACAACAACAATGATGCTGTTAGTGGTTTTTCCTCTGGGCTGCACAGACAATTCATCATCAGTCAGAAACGCAAGAGTATACACAAAGCCAGGATCAAGAGAAGAAGGTCAAAAAAGGAACAGGAGGCTTTATCCACTGTTACAGAAACAAAACCAGAGACCACAAGCACTGAGGTTAAGGAGGATGGGATCACATTCAATGAGGAACAGGTGAGAGATTTTACAGCGCAAACACATTTAATTTTGTTAAAGCTTTCTTTCCTGCCCTAGTTAAGTCCTAGTTAAGGTCAATGTGTGGTTCAGACTCCAAAGTGCTATTTTTACAGAACATTACAGAACACCATACTAAGACATTTTAACTAAAGTAGTTTGTAATACAGGGCATGATCTAGATATTAAGCAGGTAAGTGCAGGATAAAAGCTCTTTTAAGATTACGTGAAAAGATTCCTGACAACTTTCAGCTGTTAAGGAGAAAAGGACTTAAAATAACATTATGCTTGGAAAATTATATATCATTTATATTTAGAAACTAATTCAAGAATCAAGAATCATTGGGTTTGATCAAGCTTCCCTGCAAAGCATTGCTTTAGGTTATTTTATAGAACACTGTGTTATAACACTGTGATAAACCTGTAAGTGAACATCTTCAGCTAATGCTATTAGTTAGAGCTACTTTCAGGTTAACTTGCACTAACATTCAGTTCTTTGCATTGTCATCTTAACTGGTTGAACAAATTTATTCTGCTGAACATTCATTCCCATTTGGTCCTCTTTAGAGCCCTTAGACCATTCCCTAACTTACTATCTCTTTACAGCACTCCTGTTTAAAAGTAGCATGAAATATTGGTCTAAATCATCAAGTGGTAAAATGATAAACTTGAAAAGATATTTCCAAATAATTGAGTCTGACCTTTATGTCAGTTATTAGTATTAAGTAAGGACTAGCTGTTATAGTAATTTTATTTTAAAATAAACATGAAAAGTAAATGCGTGTTGTAGTATGTACTACAGGAATTGAAAGCTTTCACCTCTGGTAAACTGCTCTACAACCAGGCCTACACCTAGCCATACCAGCAGAGGGCGCTGCACACATTTCTGCGACTGATCTCAACTGTTATGCCTAAAGTTCAGGCAGGAAATATACATTACATACTGAGGTTATTTTTTAACTATTCTGTGCCACCTTTAATTTTTAAATATGTTAGCTTTGGAACAAGGTAAATATGATGTAGTATAAGGGAGAGAGGGAAGTGTTTGAGATTGACTGTAGCCTTTTTTGCTTTGTTTCTTTCTCTAATTTGATCTTGGGTTTGAGATGTTGTCTTTAACTATTTCTCTTTAACATGCATACAAAACACTAAACAAATTCTAAAATATTATGTCCTGTACACACATTCCCATATTGTTGGTGGATATATATACAGTGGTGTGAAAAAGTGTTCCTGATTCCTGATTTCTTATTTTTTTGCATGTTTGTCACACTTTAATGTTTCAGATAATCAAACACATTTAAATATTAGTCAAAGATGACACAAGTAAACACATCATGCAGTTTTTAAATGAAGGTTTTTATTATTAAGGGAAAACAAAATCCAAAACCACATGGCCCTGTGTGAAAAAGTGTTTGCCCCCTAAGCCTAATAACTGGTTGGGCCACCCTTAGCAGCAACGACTGCAATCAAGCGTTTTCCATAACTTGCAACGAGTCTGTTACAGCACTGTGGAGGAATTTTGGCCCACTCATCTTTGCAGAATTGTTGTAATTCAGCCACATTGGAGGGTTTTCGAGCATGAACCACCTTTTTAAGGTCATGCCACAGCATCTCAATCGGATTGAGGTCAGGACTTTGACTAGACCACTCCAAAGTCTTCATTTTGTTTTTCTTCAGCCATTCAGAGGTGGACTTGCTGGTGTGTTTTGGATCATTGTCCTGCTGCAGAACCCAAGTTCGCTTCAGCTTGAGGTCACAAACAGATGGCCGGACATTCTCCTTCAGGATTTTTTGGTAGACAGCAGAATTCATGATTCCATTTATCACAGCAAGTCTTCCAGGTCCTGAAGCAGCAAAACAGCCCCAGACCATCACACTACCACCACCATATTTTACTGTTGGTATGATGTTCTTTTTCTGAAATTTTACGCCAGATGTAATGGGACACAGACCTTCCAAAAAGTAAAATTTTTGTTTCGTCAGTCCAGAGAGCATTTTCCCCAAATTCTTGGGGATCATCAAGATGTTTTCTGGCAAAACTGAGACGAGCCTTTATGTTCTTTTTGCTCAGCAGCGGTTTTCGTCTTGGAACTCTGCCATGCAAACCATTTTTGCCCAGTCTCTTTCTTATGGTCGAGTCATGAACACTCACCTTAACTGAAGCAAGTGAGGCCTGCAGTTCTTTGGATGTTGTTGTGGGGTCTTTTGTGACCTCCTGGATGAGTTGTCGCTGCGCTCTTGGGGTAATTTTGGTCGGCCGGCCACTCCTGGGAAGGTTCTCCACTGTTCCATGTTTTCGCCATTTGTAGATAATGGCTCTCACTGTGGTTCGCGGCAGTCCCAAAACTTTAGAAATGGCTTTATAACCTTTTCCAGACTGATAGATCTCAATTACTTTCTTTCTCATTTGTTTTTGAATTTCTTTGGATCTCAGCATGATGTCTAGCTTTTGAGGATCTTTTGGTCTACTTCACTTTGTCAGGCAGGTCCTATTTAAGTGAGTTCTTGATTGCGAACAGGCGTGGCAGTAATCAGGCCTGGGTGTGGCTAGAGAAATTGAACTCAGGTGTGATAAACCACAATTAAGTTATGTTTTAGGGGGGCACGGTGGCTTAGTGGTTAGCACGTTTGCCTCACACCTCCAGGGTTGGGGGTTCGATTCCCGCCTCCGCCGTGTGTGTGGAGTTTGCATGTTCTCCCCGTGCCTCAGGAGTTTCCTCGAGGTACTCCGGTTCCCTCCCCCAGTCCAAAGACATGCATTGTAGGTTGATTGGCATCTCTAAATTGTCTGTAGTGTGTGTGATTGCGTGAGTGAATGAGAGTGTGTGTGTGCCCTGCGATGGATTGGCCCTTCGTCCAGGGTGTATCCTGCCTTGATGCCCAATGACGCCTGAGATAGGCACAGGCTCCCCATAACCCGAGTGTAGATCGGATAAGCAGTAGACAATGAATGAAGTTATGTTTTAACAGGGCCAAATACTTTTTCACACAGGGCCATGTAGTTTGGGATTTTGTTTTCCCTTGATAATAAAAACCTTCATTTAAAAACTGCATGATGTGTTTACTTGTGTTATCTTTGACTAATATTTAAATGTGTTTGATTATCAGAAACATTAAAGTGTGACAAACATGCAAAAAAAATAAGAAATCAGGACTTTTTCACTTTTTCACACCACTGTATATATATATATATTTACAAGTGTCATATTTCAGTATCTCCCCTCTCAGTCCTTACTTTCACGGGCTTTTCTATAGTGTTAGACTTTTGCATAGAAAAACATTTTGTAAAGTATATATTTTTTAAATTATCTCAAATTCTTTCGCCCAGGGAAGAGGCCTTATTCTGGGTTCATGTCTCTCTTTGCCAAATACACAGCATTCTTCTAGGAAATGGATATTGTCTGAAACCCAAGTGGGGGTCCCAATTGATAGATTGCCCTCTATAAATTATTTAACTTCATCCCTCTATGTCCAAAGTGTGGTTTAGTGATGGAGAGGGGTGGTATTTTAGAGCAAATTAAAATAAACAGTTGTGGTAAAATAAGCTTTTCAGTTCTGATTAAAGACTAAAGAGAATAGATCTAAGATTAAGGCCATGTTGCTAGGTCTGATTACTAAAACTTGCCCAATAAGCATTCCAAACTAGCCAAAAAGCTAGCAAACAGTCCAATTCGAAAGCTCAAACTGACCCCATAAACCTACATTCATGATTAGACTTCA
Organism: Hemibagrus guttatus; assembly: GCA_033459395.1. Lineage (NCBI taxonomy): Eukaryota > Metazoa > Chordata > Actinopteri > Siluriformes > Bagridae > Hemibagrus > Hemibagrus guttatus. The sequence goes on from JAUCMX010000015.1 coordinate 7,274,781, forward strand.
AAATATTCTTTTAAAATTAAGAAAACATTATACAATAAATTTAGTTAACAAAACATCTATGTTAACAAAACAAATTCTTTGTTCTTTCATTGATGTTCTTCATGGTGTCATATTATTAAGAAACAATGTGAAAAATAAATAATCCAGTAAGAATTACTGAACCATTCACACAACTAGCACATTCATATAGTGAAAGAAGTTTACATTTCTCATGTCATATTAATTTACAATACTCATGTCATACATATGACATTTCTCATGTCATAATTAGTTACAATAACTTATTTCTTCTAATACATCATTTCACAACCAACATATACATTTGGGTACATCATTCACATTGCATTGCATTATACATTTTCTGTACAAATAAAAATCATCCAGCTTACTAATCTAAATGGCAAAATATTAACGTAATTCAACTTATGTACGCGCACTCCGTCCAGGGTGTATCCTGCCTTGATGCCCAATGACGGCTGAGATAGGCACAGGCCCCCCGTGAACCGAGAATAGATCGGATAAGCGGTAGACAATGAATGAATGAACTTATGTACGCAATTTCAAAAAGCCAAAACAAAAAAAACATGGTGCCAGTAGCCTAATTCTGTGGTCCTGATATTTTGGTACAAGATTTAATTCTATTCTTCTGTGTAAAAGCTCTGTGTTTTTCCCCCAATTCTTTTCTGAGCATGGTCTGAGCCATTACATCTCAGGTGTAGAGTCAGCGTTTTGCTTGTTCAGTAACATGAGCTTTGGCCAAATTCCAGAGGAGCTCCATGAGTCAGGATATACACTTTACGATGTTTGGTGTTTTCTTCAGAGTTAGAATGATCGTTGTCTTTTATTTCTTCTTTTTTTCTCACCTGTATTTTAACCCGATTTACATACTTCCACTTTGTGCAGTAGCGTCACCTCCAGAGTGTTATTAGGGGAGAGAAAATGAAATCACTTCATCTTAACCACAAGTGTACAGTTGGTGAAAATCTTGAGTGTGTTCTCTATAGCTGTGCAGCATAAAATACAAGTATACAAATTATAATGTACACAATAACGCACGTACAATATGTACAGTATACACATAATATATACCATATGCACAGTATACAGTACATGTAGAATCCAATGCACAGTACAAGTATACAGATATCTAGTTTTGGAGCACAATATGTAGATGAGCGGTGTAATATGCAGTAGTGCAAATGGAATTGTAAAAGAGTGCAGAATAGTGAAGATCACATGAGCAGCACATGAGGCCTATTACAGCTATCAGTTAGAGTCACCTATCACAGCACATATCAGTCAAGTGTAAAGTGCAGTGTATGGACAGTAGAGTGGGTGGTGTTATTAGTTACAGTTCAACAGTCTGAACAACAAGCCAGCAAGAAAAAGCTGCCCCAAGCCCTGATGCTGCAATACTGTTTGCTTGATGGTGGCAGTGAGAGCATTACATGGCTCGGGTTACTGGAGTTTCTGATGATACGGCCATGAAAAATGACCTAATGCAGTACTTTAAGAGTTATAATGGTGTTATATGTAGGTCTCTACATACATTCTCAGCCCTCCAAGCACTTTTAGGAGAGAATCTTTTCAGTCATGCTATGGTCCTCTTGCCCTCTGAATAAAGGTCTTGACCACACATGTTTGTCTTTGAGCAGCTTCTTGTTAAAATAGAAATTCCCCAAATCCAGCCTAAGTAATGGCAACAATTATGAGGAAAGAGCCTCCATTTACTGCCTGACAACTGTGCCTTTGCCTGGTAGTTTACGACTCCAGTTTTGCAGTCACGAAACACTAAACACAGCGCCAGTGTTTGTTTGCGAGATGAAGAGCTATTTTTACATACTGGAAGCTGGGAGAAAGCAAGGGATGCATGGAATTTCTTCTGCTATGAATGGCACAAAGTCAAACTCAGACACACACTGACACACAGACAGACCCGCCCAGTCATGCTTGAGTGCAAGTACAAATTTATGCAGTATGCACACTCCCACGAAACACTGAAGTGCTTTTAACATTCATAAAATTGTGATAAAGCTCTGGATTAATGTATTGGTGTTATTATTAATATGAAACCTAAGCTCACAGAGACAGAAGATATTATATAGACAAGTATACACATAATTCATCACTCTGTGTATCTTAGTTTTTAAGTAACTAGTGTCCTTTGTCTGTTTGAGGTTTTAGTTCCTGTCTGCTTACATTTACAGCATTTGGCAGACAGCCTTACCCAGAGCCACTTATCCATCCATCCATTTTCTATACTACTGGGTCTCAGGGAACCTAGAGCCTATCCCAGGAGACTACGAGCACAAGGCAGGGTACACCCTGGACAGGATACCAGTCTATCGCAGGGCCCAATCACACACACACACCACACACTCATATGCTACAGACAATTTAGAGATGCCAATCAACCTACAATGCATGTCTTTGGACTTGGGGAGGAAACCGGAGTACCCGGAGGAAACCCCCGAGGCACGGGGAGAACATGCAAACTCCAAACACATATAGCGGAGATGGGAATCAAACCCCCAACCCTGGTGGTGTGCCCCCCCAGAGCCACTTATATTTTATCTCATTTCATACAACTGAGGGTTAAGGGCATTGCTCAAGGGCCCAGCAGTGTAATTTGGGGGACCTGGGCTTCAAACACACAACCATCCAATCAGTAGTCCAACACCTTATCCACTAAGCTACCACTTATCCCAAATACTTGAATTGGATGTTAAATTAGCTTCATAAGAATTCATTTACATTAGCCATGCCATGCCTTAATGCTGAGTTGCTGCTCTGTTTTATTTATATAGCACATTTAAAAGCAACAGAGTCGAGCAAAGTGAATGAGGATATTGAAAAATATTAAAATGACAAGCACCATCAACACACATACACACATAACAACATTATAAAACAAACAACAAACTCTGCATATACAACGTGTGATCAATATCAGATCAAATATCTCTGGGTTCCCCCAACTCAAATGACAAAGTACTATAAAGTACTTTAAAGCTGACTTAAAAACATCCAATGATAGGGCTAATTGAATATAAAGGGGAGATTAGAGAATGCCCAATCACCCATTTACCCTTCAGCAATGCATATCTCCCGACACAACCAACCATCTTCACCAGGAAATTTAAAATGCAGTGAACGATGCTTATTGGTCTCTTTGAAATGCCAACCCATAGAGTAAAAATTTTTGTTTAAAGTTTATTATCTATATAGTTTCTCTAAGAAAGCATTGAGATGAGCAGAAATAGGATGAAGTTGTCTGCTTGAATCTCCTGTCTCACTCCCAGCTTTTTCTCTAGAGTCATATGACCCCAGTAATCCCAAAGACATCAGTGATGGGCTTTCAGTATGACACCTTGGTGCAGGAAGACACATGTAAATATAGTCCTGAGACTTGTTCAGCATTTTTATCAGCTAATCAGCACACAACACAGGACCTGTGGAGCTGTGATCTCTCCAATTAATCTGGGTTGTATATTAATTAATGATAATTGGTCAAGAAAGCCTGTTTTTCTTTAATAAAAAAACAACCTTGTTTGTTTGTTTTAGAGACTGTGTTCCATCTGGCACCCAGCCGAAAGATGTGCTATTTCTATTTATAGCTTCTGTGGCTGAAGTGTAGATTTCAAAATGAGAGCCTTTTACTGCATCAGAAATGAAGACCACAACATCTGGTGCAATCAGCATGAGCAGTGTGGCTGTCAGACATATAGTGGGAAGTAGCCATAAATCTGGGGGCATTTGCATTCATTTTTAAAGATTTAAGTAATCTCAATATTTCCTCACATACGTAGGATGCATAGCATTCACTAAAAAGAGAGGAGTGATCAATCAGAATGAGAATTAGCTATTACACACACACAAACAAAAACGTGTTTACTAGCATCCATGCTAATGCCATTAAGACATTAATGACATTCTAATGAGTTCAATTAATAATTTACTTTCTTTTTTGAACTTGGATAACTGGGTTGAATGGGCATGGGAATGAACCGGGAATAACTGGATAATTTGGATAGCTATGAATGAACATAAATCCAATATGTTTGAATGTCAGATATTGTTAGCAGAGATTGGGAAGGAAAACTTACTAACTACAAATTTAAGCACTGATTTACAATAAACAAAAGAGCATGGACTGATGCTGACAGGCTGAATCGCCTGATGTGTTGAAGAAGAAGTTGTTTTGGTGCTCTGAAGAATGAGTGTCAGTGTAAGGGCACCCAGACTGGACCTGTTCCCAGCCGGACATTCCTCCAGAGCCAAGAGAGAATTTAGGATACAGGCGGGCATTGTACAGAGGGTTAGGGGTGCTCAGGGCTGGGTGACAAAGACTTAAGTGGAACTTTTATTATAAAGCATGTTTGTAACGCCTGCCCCACCCCCTGAAGCCTTCTATGCCACAGAAATAGCAGGCTTGCATCATTCTGTGTATCTGCCTTACTGGGACAGAGAACAAAAGTGATCTTTGATGAAGATGTTTCCTCCTGCCTCCAGCAGCGCTTGCTGGCATCTGTGTTCGGGTACACTGTAGTCCACATCAGGGTCAACACAACTGCACAACACAATAACTATAGCAAAACAACCAAATAGGCTGGAATTGGTTACAAATGAGGCTTGTCAGGGAGACTCAGAGACAAGAAGCATAGATTTCTTTCAGTCCTATAGTTTCTTCTCTTATCATGTCTAAGTGAAGAATGATTCAGATGAGAGTCTGCTCCCTTTTGTTCCTTTTTAAAGCCACTGATCAACAGCAGAATCTGACAGCGGGAATAACCCAGTTTGGGCAGAATTTAGCTCAAGCCTACTGCTGTGTTTCTGCCTGAAAGGCTGTTAATACTCCAAGGCCAGCTGTAATTGGGACTATAGCTCAAACCCATCGCTCATCTGCAGGTTCAAACAGTGTGGAATACCTCCTTTGTCTTGAGTAAAGAGGACAGGTCTCAGCTGGGTCACTGTGAGGTAAGCTGAAATCACCACAGTGCTTCTTTACTTGTAATTGCATTTATAATATATTCCAGTGTATGACTGCAGAGTTGTTCAAGTCTGACAAACGCCTTGGCAGGTTACCTTAGTAAAATGTCATGGTAGAAACGTTTGTTTTTAAAAACTGTAGACACTCTGGACATCACAATTGTCCTGTCTGAAATGACGTCTGTGTTATTTTGGCTTGCTGAATCTGAGCTGTCTGGCTTGCAGATGCTGCTAGACTTCCTCTTACAAGTTTCTGATTTGTGTTGTGGGAAGGATGAGGGGATATCAAGGGGAGTTAATAGGTCAAGTACTGTAGTATAGTACTGAAGTATAAATTCATGTGCATATGCACTAAAATAACCCACCTTTGGCAATAACCCATAAGTCTATGTCATCCTTGTGGGGTGTGAAGATTTATATGTCTGGCTGGTTTTTATTTGCCTCTTTTCTATTGAGGAATAACAGTCAGACCTCTAGTTGTTTTTTTGCTTGACCGTAATGCTGTGATAAGGACAGTGAGAAACTGACCAGAAGACCTTGAGTGCTTGCTTTGATGGAGAGACACAATCGCCCCCATGTTGACATACCTCCCAGTGGCCTTGAATCATTCTTTCCCATGTCATTACCCTTGTTTGATTTTCAGCTGGTACACAGTTGCTGCACCATCTCAGTGCACCATGCATACATGTGGGTTTTAAATTAGCTGTAGGTTGACACACATATATGCATCAATATATTCAGGCTTCAGGCTGTGTTTCAAACATTCCAAACATAGATGTTGTTCCCCTTCCAAACGAAAATACCTAAAGAGTGCCTCTGTCCTTGTGTGCTTTATCTATCTACCTTTGTTTTCTTTTTTTGATTGATTAAATATTTACCTTATTTCAGATACAGTAATTGAATTGTACAAGAAGCATTCCACGAGTGCTGATACACTCCGCTTTTCTGTGTTTGCTACATGTGACAAAAAAATATGAACAGCAAATATTCTGTTTTGGACACCAAACATTTTCTAGACTGAGATTTAGAAATGTAATATTATACATAGCTTCTGATTTATCATATACAGTAGAAAACTTCTCTAGGTTGCTTTTGTCCTTCAGACATTTACAAAAACCTTCTAAAGAATGTTATTTATTATAAATAATCACATTTTTATGTGCTACTGTAATGATTTAGTGTAATCTTTTAAGTTGAATTAGAACTGTAGATCATGCATAGCACTCAGCAGCAGATCTTGTGGTGCCTTGTGACATTTCTTAAGCTTATGATTCCTGTAACTGGGATGCCAAAATCTTAATGCATAAAAGTTTGATGACCGCTATATATTCTCAACAGCACAGTCCAGGTTGTATAGATGAAAAGTGTTCAAGGATTGTAGTGTGTGTGTGTGTGTGTGTGTGTGTTTTATACTATTGACAATAATGTTTATGGATTTATAGTGACTGAGCTGAAGAAATATAAAGAAAGCACTAGTGTCACAACAAGGGGATGAAATTGGGACTAAAATTCACAAAAGAAAACCACAAGGTCAAGTGGATAGCCTACTCTCATTAAAGTGTCATTGAGTCATTTCCTCTGTTTTCAGGAGGATCAGCTGGAAATGATAGGCTTCTCGAAACTCAGTTTGAGGCATTGCCTGGAACTTAGGGATTTGGAGTTCTTAATGGGTCACAGCGATTGTGATGATCTATGATTAATCCATGTTTACCATCAACCCATCTCAAATGCATAATCCAGAGGGAGAGATGACAAGAGAATAATAAAACATTAACTCCTCGTGAAATCCAAGCACATAGTTTTTGGATTACTATTATTTATTTATATAAGTCATTTGATCCTTTTTTTTTTAGGTGTGCTCTTATTACATAGGACCAATAGGACATTTCATTTTCCAAAATTAAAAATTACTCTCATGCTAGAATGTGTACTTGTAATTTTGTATATATACATTTTAGGCAGTAAACATTTACAAACGTTTCCAGTGTGGGTTCTTTTCAGCTGTGACTGATAAAATGCAGCTGTCCAAATCCCTGTCCCCAGCTCACACTCATGTTCAGCCTTATACATAATCCAGCCATCCCAGAACAAAAAAATGGACTACACTTCAAACAGCCAGGGTGGATGTGCATGACCAGATCATAAAGCGCTCCTGGACCAACGTACTTAAAAGACTCCATTATTTCCCTCTGGGCTGCATAAACACACTGCAGAAATCACTTAATTCAATTGGAGGCAGAACTGCAAGTCATTTGGCCCAGTGATCCATATTTCTTAAGTTCTTTGGTTTCTGGCTGCCTGACTGCAGACCACAAAGGCTTACTAAATTCAGAAGCATTGTATTTTAGTCTGAATGAGGATTTCAGTTCATAACGCCGCAGATATAGTAGAAGATTGACTGCAAGTAATTAGAAGATTTAGAAATGTCTCAAGTTAAGTCTCAGAGCTGTTGAAGATCCAACATGCTATTTTTAATGTTTGGTCCACATGTGGTAAAAGTTCGGCTCAGAACTGGTCAAAAATCCTGAATGGAACAGAAAAGCGTTCATTCTGTTGTTAGGAAATCATGTGTTCAAATCTTGGCATTGCCATAGCAATCCATGGCTGGGAGTCAAAGACTAAATTGTCTTTGCTGTCTGGCTGGAAGCGACGGTGCCACTCTCGTCCCTGCTAACACAAGCCAACAATGAGTGACTGTGAGTTCATGTTTGTGGATGAAGGCTCTTCCTCTAAGTGTGTTCAGTTGCCCTGTGATTCAGCATGAACCTCAGTTCAAAAAGATGTGCTAGCTGCAACATATGTCATCCAACTGATTTGCATCATGCATCTAACAACAAGGAGACTTTTAACCCAGTTGTCATCTGACCCAAAAGTACTTGCTGTAAACATACTATGTTTCAATGGATGTTTCTCTGTACTGATGATCAGGGTCACTGTGGTGATTTATTCCATGTACTGCAAAAGGTTTCTGGCTCCTGTTCGTTCTTCTGTTAACACGGGGAACAACTCAACAAGGCTCAGTGAAGACTATCATAGTAAAGCTTTTGGCTGGAAAAAGAGTTGCTATTGATTAGTAGCTCTCTGTCTGATGGCACTCTCTAGGTAATTGATGCTTAAATCAATGAAAGAGAGAACTTGTTAGGGGAGCAAGATCAGCATTCCAGGATTCTCTGAACTGGAACATCTGTGTCAGCTCCCAACCATCTCCAAATGCCTCACAACACAAAAACATACTTATGTGGCACTATTAGAGCTTGAGATGTCTGACTGAGATATGGCCAAAAGTTTGTGGACACCGGATCATTATGCCCCTATGTGCTTTTTGAACATCCAATTCCAGATTGTAGTCCATCTGCTGTTATTATAATCTCTATTCTTCTTGGACGTCTTTCCACTAGATTTTGGAGTGTGGTTGTGAGGATTTGTCCATTCAACCAAAAGCAGCATTAAAGAGGTCAGGTACTGTTGTCGGGGGAAGGAGGCTTGGGATGCAGTCTGTTCCAGATCATCCCAAAGCTTGATCTGGTGTTGACCTCAATCCAGTGGTGTTGAGGTCAGGGCTCTGTGCAGAATACTCGAGTTCTTTTACTACAACCTTGGCAAACCACATCATCCTGGTCCTCACTTGTGCGCATGGCCATTGTCATTCTGGAACATGTTTGGGCTACTTAGTTCCAACGACAGGAAATTGTATATAGGGCTTTCACACTGACATTTCAGTTTGAGACAGAGCAGGTTTGCATAAGAAATGTGAAAGCTGTCATGCGGATCACGAAGTACACCACAATACTGAACCTGAGGCTACCTGTGTGTGAGTTCAGGCACACTGGACTGTGAATGCAATAATGTGCTTGTAATAATGCTATGTGATAATGTGCTTTCTACTTTTTGGCTCCCACATATGAGTGTGATGGTCAGGTGTCCACAAATTAGTATTAGTACATATCGCATATAAGTATAATTGAGATGCCTTTTTGGTTTCAAATGGGTCCTCTAAATTGTACACTTTTTAGGTCTCATTTCTTAGACTGTTTAATTACGTAACAAAACTAACATCCTTAATTGTTCTACTTTAATTATTGTGGATTAATGATGTTATGTCAGCTTGTGTTAATTTAGTGCCTAAATACCTTTTTCCCCATTTGGATTTGGATATGTTATTATAAGCATTCTTATGTCATTAATCACACTTAAGAGGTCAGAGGTCAAAGGTGAAAAAGATTTTCCTGCTTTGTCTCTCTGTGTCCAACTCACACATATCTTTGCAGTTTCAGGTGCAGCTTAAAATGGACATTGGAGCAGTAGGTAAGTGAACCAACTGACCTCGATGTGTGTTTGCGTGTGTCTTTGCACGTGTGTGTGTTTGTGTGTGTGTGTGTGTGTGTGTGTATATTCATGATGAATGAGCAGTACTGAGGTTTCAGTACTTGCTATAAAAATAAAAGCTTGGGTTCCACTCATACACAAGCCTATACACACTCGCATTCTCTCTCATGCTCCCTCTCTCGCTCACACACACACACACACACACACACACACAAGGCCTGTTCCCTAATATCCATTTCTTTGCATGAAGGCAAAATTGGATTCCCGGGAATGACTCAGGCTTTTTCAGTGTGTTGAAACTCTACCACCGCAAAATATAATGATAGGTTATTTTTACTGCACACCACACGTTCATAGAAAAAACACACTTTAACAAAAGAATGGAGTACACCACAGAAACCTGTTTGGATTTGTGAGGCTTTGAGTTGAGTGCTGATTGATGTAACATTAAATAATTGCCTAAATTTTAGAAGCTTATTAAAATAAGATATCATCTTAAGGTATTCTTTCTGAAATTCACTTCAGTCAACACATTGTCGAAATGATAGACAAGCCTAATATCCTTGCTAATTCCAGGAAGTGTTTTGTCATCTCTAAATCAAGATTGTGAAATGTTTTTATATTCTGTGGTGTACTGAGATGGGTGTAGAATAGAAGGAGGTACCCAGAGTTTATGACATTTTATTGTCTGAAAGTAAGTTTCCAAAGTATGCAGTTGAACTCTACGTGTGTATGTATACAATTCTGAGATAATCACTATAATAATCACTATAATAATGATAATTGCTTGAGATAATGGGTGGTGCAAAGTGTGTTGCCATGGTTTTAAGAATTCTCTCAATTATTTGGTGAATTCAATGTTCTGCCACATAGCTTATTCATTGTTTATGAACTTTCAAACTTATCCGCCAATTTCTTGGCGTCTTTGTTGGTGTGTTTGTTTGAGCATGGTCTAGAGAACTCTATTCTCTTCTTTCCCTGTTCAGGGAGTGTTTGTGGTTGTGATTGACAGAGCCAGGCGTCACACTGACTACTCTTAAGCAGCAAGAGGCCGTCTCTCATGCTGCGTGACCCCACTCACGGTGTTTGCAGAGGGTTGGGTTTAACTTGTTCAGCGTTGTTATCAGGAGGTCTCCTGCTGAACGGCACTGGGGAAGTGTGTGCGTGTGTGTAATGGGCCCCCAGAGACTTCTCTGAGGTCATGGGTCATGCCAGTCTTCGGCTCTCCACGGCCTCTCACATGACCTTAATGGAGACAGGCACTGACGGTGCAGGAGAGTGTGTGTATGCACATGCATGTGTGCGAAGGGTTAATTTTTTGTGGCACGATTCGTATGTGTGAATGTTTGGGGAATACACTGTATGTTTTTGTGTGCACTGTGCTCTTTCGGCAGATGTACAGAAGTTTACAATATGCTGTTGAGTCATTAAATGGTAAACATCCGCTTTGTCTTTCGCTTAGGTGAGTTACGCTATCTAATTACAGAACAATCTTTACAGCTCAAAAGTCACTGCAGTGGGTGGCATGGAGGCATTGTGCTAGTGTTGGAGCTCCAGGTTCAAGTCTTGGAGCTCCACATTTAATGCTGAGTTTGGATTACTGTCTGTGTGAAGTTTTACATGTTCTTCCTGTTACTATATGGATCCCCTCAGGTTTTTTGTTTTTTTCCCCTCACATCGCAAAAAAACAAACAAAAAAAACAAACATGTTGGTAGGTCAACTGTCTTCTGTAATTGCCCCTAAGTGTGAATGAGTGTGCAAATGTGTGGGTATTTTAAACGTTAGTTAATGTATTAGTTAACACTTGTGCATATTTCAGAGCTTTAATCAGGTCACTTTGATGTATATCTTAGTATTTTTTGTGTGGGTGAGTATGAGTGGATTGTGTGTGCATGTTTAGTAGGTCATTCTGCCCTGTGTATGTGTACTTGGCAGAGAGAGGCAGGCAGATAGGAGAGTGTTCTTTTGCGCCACTCACGTCCTCCCTCTGCTGTGTTTAATATAGTCAACCCAGACTGTTGCTGCCACCGCTGCATGTGCTATAGGCTCAGAGATGCTCATGCTGCCTTTTTGTGCATGTGAAGGAGACAGCAGAGGGGAGGGTGGAGCAAAGAATGCTGCAGTCTGTGTTTATGGATGTATAGTTTGCGGGGGTCATGGGAACTCCTCCAGCTGCCAGTGTAGAACATATGGGCTTATTATAGCCTCTAAAAGACGTATGATGTTGTTAGTAACGACAGCTTTAGTTGTACAAGTGTTAAATGCACAGCAGAACATTTTCAATAATTCATAAAGTAGAAAGATGGAAGAGTTTATAAAGGCTTGGCTGACAGATGGATAACCTCAATTTGAAAGATCCTTTTGTGTTAATAAGAACTAAGCAATTTGATGAATTATGTGTAATAGGACCTTACATCAATAAAAATCTATCAGTATAGATTAGGTGCCATCTATTCCTGGCATTTAGTGCATTAATCAGGTTTTAAGCAATGTGATGCAAAACTATGTGGAGAATGTTAAACATAGAAAATGTCTCCAATATTCCTCTGGTGCTTTATTTTTATGGAAATTAATATTGTAATCAATACTCAGTGTTGAGAGCTAGGGTTATGCCATTTTTGGAATGAATGTCCTATTGCTTTACCCTCTACAACAGCAGTAGGATGCTTTGTTGAGATTTTAGATAGGAGGCCTTTATATCTGCTTTCTTTTTCCATGATTTTCTTTTACTGAAGGAATTAATTGTTAGTCTTCTTCACTATAGGTTATGATATTGATTTTGACTGTATGAATTGACAGCTATAAGTTATAATAATAAATTGAAAGTTAGAATTAATAGTGATAAAATGTTGATATGCCTATATTTCAGAGGAGATATAAATACAAAAATATACACAAACATGCCTTACACTGGTTTGTTCCTAAACATTCAAATGGACATTATTCACCATCAGGAATAATCTGAATTAGAATGTTAAACTCACAGTTCACAATTCTAGTGTAACCAAGCTCTATGAAACAGGAAAAAACATAATTTCCCCCCAAAGTCCATTCCCAAATCCGACTTTGGGATTTACCTCATTCATCTCATCATGGGAATTAAAATGGCATAACACTGCATTATTTCATAGATGCTTAAAAGCTTAAGAGCCACATTGACTACAAAATTTCAATTCCATTTCAACTTTGGCTTAATCCTTTCATTTTGATGTCCCCTAAACCCATGACCTAAAGAGACATGGGAAGATGTATTCACCACACGTGTGTTGTCATTCCATTCTTAGTGAGTGAGTGCTCTTGTCTCTGTCATTCCTGTTTCTCACAGGATGTGGGAAAAAAAGGGAAGAATTTTTCCATAAGAGCGTCCACTCACTCTTTTTCCATGGCCTGAGGACATAATATGTTACCAGACAATGAGTGTGTGTGTGATTGGGGGGAAAAAGTGGGTTTGATGTGACAGATCTTTTCTTTTCTATTTTGTGTCTTTAAACACATTCTGACGTTGTTAGTAATCTAGAATACTAATACTGATAAACATTTGGGAATGTTATGATTTTTTCCATCTATTTCCACCAGAACAGTGTGACCTGTTTCTTTGCACTGTTGCTCTAACTGATGACTGAGAGAGTGAGAGAGACTGTTTACTAGAGTCAGATACTACATGCCTACCTCATATCTGACCTATATATTTTCTGTTGTATTATCAGGAATCAGCATAAAGCTCAGGCCTTTTTAGGGTGGTCTTGGACTTTACATTACTCAGCCATTGCTATTCACCAGTTAAAAGAAACATTTTTGTATGTGTTCAAGCCAAGAGTTACAGACAAAAAAATTTGTACAGTTATATGTGGTTAGCCTTATACAATATTGATGATGATGTTTGTCTGTGGGGGGGGGGGGAGGGGGGGGGGGCAGTTTGCCTCACACCTCCAGGGTTGGGAGTTCGATTCCCACCTCCGCCATGTGTGTGTGGAGTTTGCATGTTCTCCCCATGCCTTGGGGGTTTTCTCCGGTGCTCCGGTTTCCTCCCCCAGTCCAAAGACATGCATTGTAGGTTGATTGGCATCTCTAAAATTGTCATAGTGTGTGATTGCGTGAGTGAATGGGTGTGTGTGTGCCTTGCGATGGGTTGGCACTCTGTCCAGGTTGTATCCTGCCTTGATGCCCAATGATGCCTGAGATAGGCACAGGCTCCCCGTGACCCGAGAATAGATCGGATAAGCGGTAGACAATGAATGTTTGTCTGTCATAGTCGAAGATGACCTTGACATCAAATTATGTCGAAGATTTGTTTCTGTGAGTCCGCAGATGGCTTGTTAAGCCGATCCTGGCATGGAAGTACCTCCCACAAGTTGGGCACTTGTGTTCGGTGGCGGATATTGAGGTGCAAGCTGCCCTCATCTTGCGGATTGTGAGTCTCTTCTTGACTCATCTGCACGCTTTGCTTTGGCCTCCTTGAAGCCTTTGTTGGCTGCAGAATGCCAAGCAATGCGATCTTGTGCCAGCTCCTCCCAGGAATCAGAAGATATCCCCATAGTCTTGAGGGACACCTTCAGACTGTCCTTGAAGTGCTTGTGTTGCCCACCTGTGCGTTGTTTTCCAAATGATAGCTCACCATACAGCAGTTGTTTTGGGAGTCTGGCATGCGTGTGACGTGGCCTGCCCAGCGAAACTGTGACCTCTGAAGTAAGGTGCAGATGGAGGGACGTTTGGCCCTACTGAGTACTTCGGTGTCCGGAATTTTGTCTTGCCACTTTATGTTCATAAGCTTTCTTAGGCAGGTCAAGTGAAACTGGTTGATCTTTTTGGCATACATATACAGTCCATGTTTCACATGGATACAACAGGGTGGTGATTGGGCTTAAATGACACTATATTTATTGTCATATTGTGAATTCTTAGAACTGTTTCATTACTTATTGCAGAGGCAACCAGATGAACTGTAAGTGAGAAATATTTTACAAAAGACCAAATCAACATTCACATGTTAGAAATTTGTCATTAAGACAAAGTGAACACTTATAAATGCAAATCTTGACCTCAGGTGCATCATGCCTTGGAGTTGCATCTCAGAGACAGGGACAGGAATACTGGTCAGAATAAAGGAACAGTTAAATGCAGCCAAATACATCAAGCTCACATACTGAAGAAACACTGCTCCAGAGTGCACATCACCTCAGACGTTTCACCTTTCAGAATGACAACAATCCATGGCTGGCTTCAGGTCAAGTCTCTGAATGTCCATGAGTAGCCCAGCCAAAGCTCAGACTTGTAGTCCGTAGAGGATCTGTGGAGAGATCTAAAGATGTCAGTTCACTGACACACCCCATGTAGTCTGAGCTTGAGAGGATCCTGGAAAATGTTCAGTATTACACTTCATTTTTCAATACATCCACAATCATTACTGAATAACACTAGAGATACTTTCTGAATTCTTCATTATACACCATTTCTAAATTG